>JARUHE010356856.1:0-28516 GCA_031471125.1 Archaeomysis grebnitzkii
ATAAAAAGTTAAAATATATTATTATTTTAAGTGTGGTAATGAAAATACTAAAAAATCGACCCATTCCGCCCCCTCTATTCTATTTCATTTCATTAGTTTAAATATATTCATTTTCAACAATCTCTTCATTGCTTACATATGATCAGCTGTTTGACAAAATTCAAAAGTTGTGTTGTTCTCCTTGCTTTTTCAAAAACTTGACGTCACGTTATTCAATTTTATCCGATAAAATTGCTTTTTAAACGCGACTTATGTATAAATAGATATAAAATGTTACATATTAGAAATGTAACGGAAGACACTTGAAGAAAATGTCAACTCTCCCTTCTTTAGCCAAAATATTTCTTTTTCCGTCAATCTTTTGTATCAATGATTCAAGTTTTGTTCTCCTTCTTTCTTCTAAAAAATTTAATTCTTTAAATACTGAAGGTGTTTTAAAGGGTTATACATTGAATAATGGGTTGAATTATTCTAAATATATATACATATACAAAACTAAAGAACACCTTAGCTGTATACAGCAACACACATATAATTACTTATAACTTAAATAAATTTATATACATGCTAATTAATTATAATACCAGTTGGCCACGGTAATGTACGGTGCATAACCGTGCATGGCTCCCGAACGTGTTTTCTCTTGACACTTCCCCCAGAAGACCCGTATTCTTCCAGTGCGGGTCCAGCCGCTAAGACTCATTCGGTTCGGTTCGATCCGCATAGCCACGTCTTGGGATCCGATCTGAGGGTCGACGAAGCAATTGGCCCTGGTCTAATTTTGTTTGACCGGGATTGCTTCTTCCACGGCCTGGGCGACATTGAGGAAGGCCTCCCTGGTGGCATCCAGCTAGGGTTCGTTCTGCTCTGTTTCCGTTGGTGTTCTTCCTCTTCTTCTTCGTCCTCCATGGGCTGGGTGGTGGTGTTGTTTGCCGTGGCGGAGGATTTAAGACATGGGATCCAGCCCCGGACTTTAGAATTTTGACCCGCCAATCAGCGACAAGTTTTATGATGACAGCCAATCATAGCCAATGTTGGCATTAGCTAAGCGTCGCCCATTCGATTAAATAAATGTTAAATACAATTGTTAGTACTTTATTTTCATAAAACGTTTGGTCACAATTACTATTATGATTTATGAATTATTAACACAAATGATAAATGATTATAATGCTAGTTGCATGGAATAAAATATATTTATTTTCGATTGTCATTTTTTTCATGTCGACTGCATATTTTCGACCAATAGATTTGCTTCATTGTTTGTTGATGTTTTGAAGTTGTCAGGGGGGCAGTTATGTTCTTTGAGAAAAATATTGGAAGTTCCACTTTTAACCATACTCTGGGATCCGATCCGAAGCGTCAAATTGGTAAAAGAACGGCCCTCAGGTTATAATTACTTTTGTATTGTTTTGTTTTGATAATTTTCGTCAAGGATGATAATATTCAACTCCTATTTCATTAATTTGCAACTATTTACCAAGTAGTTTTGAAAATAAATTCCTATGTAAAAATGCCTATCTTTGTAAACTCTGACCCCATATTTATGTTTTAAGGGCTTTTATTTTCATAATTAAAATGACTTATGGTTGTTATTTTTTACTTTAACATAGTTTTGTAACACAGATTACAGTTTATTGAAAAACAAAACTTTGTGTAAATACTATCGTGGGAATAACATTTATGTTACGAACAATTTTTAATCGCTTACGAATGCTCATTGCTAATGTTTGAAATTAAAACAGATTCATCACTCAAACAAAAGTCTAGGCTCTTGTATACATTTGTCTGGTGAAAGATTTTCTTAGCCACTTGTCGCCCGAAAAATTGTTTACAAGGATCTTGAACTTTTTCTTAAGAGACCAAAAATGTAGAATCGAAGATAATTCCACAAATAAATGCGAGATAATGACAACTTCAACAACATTTAGAAACTTCAAAGTAATATTTATTTTCTTTCTTTTCTGAAAATATTTCAAAACACGCACACGCACACACACACACACGCATACGCACACGCACACGCAAAATCACAAACACATACACACACACGCGCACGCAAATACACACGAAACTACACACATAAACACACACGCAAATACACACATAAACACCCCACGATACGAGTTTTAGTGTGCAGGATATTTCACTTTAATTATTTACGCTTCTTACTATTTCATTCGAAATAATTTGGTCTTTTGAGCAATTTTTTTTATTTTGTGAAACTTTTCTTTTCTAATCATTTCGTCGTAATTCTTTTGGCTCGTTCAGGTGGAAAAGATCCGTTCCTGAATTTATAGATTTTCGATTCTTTTTAAACTGATTTTTAGGTCGTTTAAAACTTTCAAAATATTTCATTCATTAATATGATGTAATGATGTTCGTTAAAACCTTAAAATGTTTTGCTATGAACTGCATTTACTTACTTGAATATAAACAATAATACAATTTTACTTTAAAATCTGGAAAATTCAAAATCGAATTTAGTCAAACAAAGCTTCTACTGTATACGTTTTAGGAAAAGTGTTTGTATAACTTCTGAGTTTTATTCTTGAATTTCAAGCTAGAAATATAAATTAAAATTAAAACAAGGTTTGAAAATGTAGAAAAATAGAAATATATGTAAATGTAAACGTGTTCGTTTAATCTGTAAACGTACAAAATCATAAAACGAAAATTTTTATTTAAATATTAATGTGAAGTTGAGGGAAGATTGTCATTAGAAGAAATTACCTTGGATCAGAATTTGATTCATTAATTTCATTGTAATTACATTTAAAACTTTTTAAAATATCCTTATCTCATATTTACGTTGAATGGCTTATCTCAAATCTCCTCAACTTAATGACATCTATCTTTACATGAAAATTAACTTTCAAACTTTCAGTTTTAACCTAGATTTGTTTGGTGGCTTTCATCTAACTACAGAAAATAAATTTTGAAGTTGCTAATGATCTAAAACTAGTTGTGCTCTTTTTTTGGTTTTAATTAAATAGTTGTGGCTATTTGCTGGCAGACTAACTGGCAAAATAAATTTTAACGGCAATGTTCAGTACTTACAAATATGCGTACATTTCATAGTTAAAACAAATGGTGAATTTTTTATACAACTTCATGCATTAAAACTTTCTAAACAAATAGATGTAAAAAACTTCTTTAAAAGCAACACATTTTTAACAATTAAGAAGTGATACATGGGTTATCACAACACAGAAAGTTAAATTTCAAACAGTTAAACGGAATTAAAAAAGTTCTGTAAAAATAAAAACATTTTATTCACATCAATCTAACTTTTTAATGAATTCCAATATTCCTACCAATTCGGAGACAGTGTTTTTAATATACTCGTAAATTTTCATTTTGAAATACAGTGAAACTCCTGAGTTATGAAAATCCAAAGTGATGGCATACTTAAGCTATGAAATACATGAGTTATGAATACTTTTAATATTTTTCTTTAGAGATTTTCAAGTGGTATATACGGAATGTAAATTTTGTGAAAATACTAGATAGATTACTTGTATCGCCAATGATTTAATTTTTATTATGGTTTTAATGAAACGTAACAAATAAAAAAATATCAAAGTATGGTATATAGCAATTCTGGCAACAACTTACATGTGTGCACTTTTTACATAACACCCTGAAAAATACTGTATATCAATTGTATTATCTTTATTTTTATTTTTTTGCAGTTTATTTATATATACTATTTACTTACAGTTGATTTATTTATAATATTTGCTTAAAGTTGTTTTATTAACCAAATTTATACTAACAACAGGCAGAAAAAGTTTATGGTTATCCATAAATATGACTCATTTTCTAAGATTCATATCCTGGAAAACTGTCCATGTATTCTGTCTTCCTGAGATACCACATCTCCATGAGTTATGAAACAGCCAATATTTCATAACTCTTGAGTTCTACTGTAGTTATAGATGGTTACTGAGTTGAGTTTATTTGACGGCACGCGTTTATCTAAAACATTTACAAAAGAATAAACCTATAAATCCAAAAAAAAGTTGATAGGCTTAGGTACAAGTGTTTGAAACATTGAAAGATATTCTTTTTTTTCTAAGCATTGCAAAAATCTGAATTCAAGAGCAAAATGAACCTTTACCTGAAATTTTCGTACTTTTTTAGCAACCTTTGCTACGAGCTAGCAAAATGTATCTCAAATTTTGTTTTCATTTCTTGTAGAAAAAACTTCTTTTTGACACCCTGTTTATAAACATCTATAAAAAAGGTGACATTGTTTGTTTATATAGCCTACCGGTAAACAAATGTTTTTGTTTCAGTTTTAAACAATAAACTATTCATTAAAAATGTATACTGGTTATTTTTAATCATACGCATTTGTGAAAAAGTGAAATATAAATGGCGCCTCCCTTATTTCTTGAAAATGAATTCACATAAGAAGATATATACAGAATTTGATTAAGTTTTTTATTCAAACGTTGTTTAGTGCTCAAATCTACTGACGTTATCGCGAATAATGATGTTTAAACTCGTTGTGATACAGTTTGAATATGTGATACATTTTGAGTTCAAATTTTTTAAAACACTTTGAAAAACGCCATCGAATTAAAAAAATGAATTCAATTACAAAAAAGTCGATTGAGAACAGGGCTTTAGTAGTGGACAGAAGTTGTGTTCCTATTATTATATTATATACATGATATTATGATAGTTTTTAAATAAATTAGACTTATATAACATGTAAATAGTTTTCGTAAAAATTCATAATGCACGATTTTCTTGACTTATCAGTGACATCAGTATTGAACAAATAGTACTTATTTTTTGGATTATTTGGTAAGTTATAATACAATTCAGACTTACTAGTAAATAATGTATGCTATAAAGTATTCCTGAAATTAATTATCTTTTCATTGAATTATTGTAATGTACAATTCAAATGAGTTAGGTTGCATACAAATGCTTAGAATAAATCAATATGAAATTATCTTTATGATATTTATATTTTATTACAAACAATAAAAATTATCTTATATTAAAAAAAATGCTTTAAGTTTGAAGTTTAATAGTATTAACAGTCATTGTTCACTTCAATACTACATTACTTAGAGAGAAAGGCAATGCTTTGTATAATTCTCAACAAATAACTATTAATATTCACATGAATGATAAAAGTGAATTGAAAGATTTATTGTGAAGAACATATGCCTATTTTGGATGTTACTGTTGTTATGAAATTTAGTTTTTTATTTAAATTCGGACAAATTTAGAATTTAGATAGTTTCGTTTATACTATAGTATATCAGTTGGACATTTCTTTGTGCTTAAAATAGCATGAGTTAGCATAAATTTAGTTTAAAAATATCTTAGAAATAAAATACTATAGAAAATCATTGACTGAACCTATACAGAAAAGTGTAACATTAGTAATTACAATTTCCAACTGTCCTTAGTCTGCCTATACCTTTGTAAATTAAACAAAATCCTTAAATACCATGCAAAGTGTTATAGGTCGAAAACACATACAACTGTATGGGCTCTCACCTATTTAGAAAAGTAACATGTTGTTGAAGCATGACATACTTGATATCATCCTTCAATCACATGCTATGATTCGAATTGGGTCATTTGACACACTGAGAAGTCAGTGTGGCTGAGGAACTCACAGAGTGTAGTTCTCCTAACTCTCAGTATATAATAAAGTTGGTAGCTAACCTGAGTCTTCATATCCAACAGATAGCATTAGATCTTATAGAAGGTTTTTAAGGTATAAGAATCAAGAGATGCCCGTAACGTCTGGACACCAAACTCTAGATGGGGGTAAGAGTAGTGATTGAGGAGTATACACCTGTGACTATTCTAAGAACTGTGTATTGAATCACCTCCAATTTCTTAAACAAAGTAGGACTAACCGAACCATAAACCACTATCCTATAAACAATTTTAGAACGAAAAATTGGTTGATAGAGATCGTAGTCAAGGTGAATGAGGCCGATTCCAGTAACGACTCGCGCAGCTGCAATTGCAAGTTTTATTCAGCTACACGACTTATTACTAAAATGTTGAACTTCCCTACTAGAATCCGTACTGACACACTTACTGAAATTATAGAAAATAACTTGATTAATATTCTACTACTTGAAGCTAATGAACTATCTTAAAACTACTCAATATATTACAAAATCCCACCAAATGGAGAGTTTAATCCAATATTATGAGGAAAGTCTAGAAATTGGCAGCCATCTTTAATTTTGGTGGCCATTTTGATTTATTGTTCTTTCCCTGTTTGACACTCGGACAAAAATGGATCTATAGACCATTACCTTTACAGTGGTACCAAAAATTAACTTTTACATCCACTTGAAATGAAAAGCCAAATTAACATTGGCAAGGCCCCTCACTAAGAGCCTTTCGTTTTTTGTTTTGTTATGTATATTTCGGAGGTACAGACGACCTGTAGTACAGTCGGCTTTAACAAAACCATGGGAGTCAGGAAAAGAGTTGATACGTGACCAAGAAAAAGAAACAGTCACGGCCAAGGTGCAAGAAAATTGAAAATAAATTGATGAAATGTTTAGTTATTAACTTGCAAACATCTTGAGCCAAAAAGTGTAGGAAACAGGAACTTTTTTCGGACTCATTTCCGGCCAGAATTGGTTCTCTTAAAGTACACTTTTTCGGACAGATTTCCGGGCCAAAATCTAGCCAAAATCGTACAAAAGGTATACAATTATAAATTTTATTTAGTTTATTAAATATATAAAAAAGTAAATTGTTATTATTACTATTTATTTTCCTATCTATTTATTGATTTTTAAGTTTTAATTTTAGTTTAATATTTTTATTTTGCTGTGAAGGCGAATCGAACTCGGAACTCTTCCCTCTTGATGCGGAGACTGGATCAATTGAGCGACGGGGAAGTTATGGTTTAATGTGGAGTTTAAAGTATTTTTGCTTGCCTTTTCTTTTAGATTATATCATTGTTATAATTTATTTGTTTTGGTAATGTATGTTAGATTAGTAGTTAGTTATATATTTTTTTTGTTAATAAAATGTAAATAACTATTAGTTTGTTGTTTAGTCAATAATTTTATACACTTTTTAAAATTGTCATACACATCGGTTTAATAACTTAAATATCCTAATCTATATAACTTATTTACAATTTAATAGCTAACAATGTATGAATGCAGTTATGGTGCTATAGTTATAATGATGCTATAATATCAGAAAATCGCGTTAAAATGATGTACGATAAAAGTACAGAGTGTACTTTTTTTCTACCCATTTTCTAGTCAAAAAACGTACAGTCTACATCCCAAAATTTACTATTCTAAATATGATTTATGCATATTTCAAAACAAGAGATGACGATGATTTTTTATTACCTGATCCATTATGAAGTATCCATTAATTATAGAGTACGATGTCATATTGATTTTCGATACGATATCGTTCCGACAGTCGTGAGAAAATCGTAACAAAATCATAGCGATGATGTACGATAAGTCGTTCACGATCGCTTGCGATATCGGATCGACATGTTTGTAGGGATACTTGTACAAATTAAGTTTATTTTTCAAACAAAAATTAATATGTCTAACAGTCACCATTATCAATCAAAATGTTAATTATTTAATGTATGAGTGGTGGACAAAGGATATTGTGTTATTGAATCGTGTTTAAAATCACATTTTCTATTAATTTCTATATATAAGTACATCATAATTAGTTTATTTATTATTTATTCAAGCACAATTCTTGTTAATCTTTATAGAAACATTTTCATGTTTTAACTTTTAAGCTATTGAACATTGCTTTTTATCATTTCTTGAACTGATTGAAAAAATGGCATTCAATTCTTGAATCCACTCTGAACAACAGTAGTTGTTGTGTGGAAATAATCGCACGGTACTGGAGAAATTAACATATGTATAGTCTCGCAAGGGTATTCTATCCCATAAAAAAATGTTTGGCGATTAAGAAAAGGTGGAATATGTTAGATTTCTTGTAGTTTTATATAATGTATGTAGTTTGAAGTCGTATATATAATTATACATCAAGTATTAATTATATTAATAAACAGATAAAAGATATAATTTTTCTTAAATGCAAAGAAATAATGTAAGGAGGAACTACATTGAGAGACTGTACATACTATCAGTTGAGAATGGATACAAAGTATTTTTAGAAAATCTAAGCTCCTTGTTTAGTTGTATAAAATTTGTATTCACTAAGTGAATAGAAATGAAGTAAAAGTGAAAATTATTTTCACTTCTATTTCGTTAATGTTTGTTTTGCAGTATGTACAAACTTTCAGTATTTTCTTACTTTTTTCATGTAATAAACAAAGCTGCAAAGTTTTTGGTTTCATTGAAAATTGTTTTATTTTGTTCAAAAAAGGTAAAATAAAATGTTGTTTATTCTTTCATAATTTATTGAAGTTATAAAAATGATTATGATAATAATATAAAAGTAGATATCTATAACAATTTAAAACTTTATTTTATACTTAAAATTATTATTAACATGTAAACTCGTTTGAGATTATAAATTTCTTAGAGTAATAAAAGAAAAGATGAATCAGTTCTTAGATGGAAGATGGACATATCGAATCTGTTGGCAATGGTATAGTAAACTTCGAATGGTGCCTTAACTCTGACCATACTACCGATAGCGAAGTTATTCGTTGGGGTGACGATTTTGGACATGATGTTGTGTTCAAAGGATTCATGCTTGTATTCTCCTTCTAGAGTGTACACTTGGTCGTCGAAGTTGAATGTTAGTTTTGGTGCAAACTTGTTCAGGGGAAGGGAAACCTTTCCAGAGATTTTCTTCAGTTGTTCAAATGGAGTCTCAACATCAATCAATCCATGGAACAATGTTTGGTCGTTTCCAAACTCACCTTCTAGCTTGAAGTTCAAAGGTTTTTCAATGAACAACTTCAGTTTTGAAATGTCATTCTTCTTATACATACCTCCAAAGGTGATTTCCTTGTAGTTGTCAAATGGAGTTTTGATATCTATTTTTGTTAACATATCATCAATAGACTTGATGTTTAATGTTACATCACTGGATAAGGTAAGTTGTCCAATCATGAACCCTGTTGTTATTTTCATGTCTTCAATATGCATTCCAGATGTAGTTATCTCAAATCTAGCAATGTTGTTTTCAATTAATGGAGAATTTACCATTACGAAAACGCTTGGATTCTTTTTATCAGCCTCAAAGTGGAAAGAGTGATCTACATTGGCAAGGTTCATTACTAAATCAAACACGGTCTTTTCTGTGTGCGTCAAAGAAGTATCAAGTTTGAAGGTATCAATTTCGTATAATGGAGTCATAAGTAAAACTGTTAGGGTTCCTTTCAAATTCTTGGCCACCAGATTGATCATGAATTTATGTACAACATCGTTTTGCTCAAAAATGATTTCAATATTTTTGTTTTCGATTGTGTTTACAGATTTTCCTGATAGCTTGTATTTCAATGAATGTTCTGGGGATTCAACAAAAAGATTTCCACTCAATTTGGTGAGTTTGTTGTTTTGCATAACGTAATCGTAGTCCAAGTTTAAGTTCACAAACTTTTCTAATCCTTCAATTTTAACCATTATGTTCTTAGGCACAACAATAACAGTCAAGCCTACTTTGGTGAAGACTGGTGACTCACCTTTGAAAACAAACTCAATTCCAGTAGTTCTGGTGAACTCAATGCTCATCAAATGTTTGACTGAAGTTTCAAGTGATGCTTCCACAGTGAACCTTTTGTTCATGCTTTCAGGAACAGAGATTATAAAGCTCATTTTATGAGGTGATTCAAGTAGATCGGAGACAATACCGAAGTTCAATACAATCTTTTCATTGTTGATGTTCAATTTTCCTTCAAACATATGTGTTAGGTCCCCTACGGTGTAGTTGACCTTTCCATTCATTTCAGTGTATTTAGGGAAGTTCATCTCGATAATGAAATCTCGTGTTAGTTCATCAATAATACTCAGGAGAGTATTTACTTTAATGGTAACCAACGATTTTTTGAACTCAACCTCCAAATCAATTTTGTTCTTATTGAAGAAAAGCTGAGAAGAAAATCCAGATGGTTTGAGAGCTAGATTACAAATCATGTCAAAATGAAGTTCGTGGAAGGCACTATCAATGGAAAGTTCAGTGTGCAACTTTTCCTTATCGAAAAAGTGTTTCACTACAAACGAACTCAATCCATATGGATGTTCTAACACAAGATCAAAAGCTAAATCTTGCATGGATACGAATCTCGCTTTTCCACTTAAGGAAACAGTTCCAATCACATGGATTGGTGTTTCAATTGAAACCTTAACCTGAGCATTCTTTGATAACATTTGGTCAGCTTCCAACTTGATTCCATAAACTTGGTTGAAAAGGTTAAGTTTGGCTTCTCCTTGAATACCATTTTCATGTTTCAAATCAATACTTGCGTAGACGTTTGGAGCAATATGAGATGGAAGGTTTAACTCAAATTGACCATGAAGTTCATTGTTTTCATTTGACCAAACGAATAAACCACCTAACTTATTGAAAGAGAAGAATGGTGTCTCGAGGATAAGTTTTCCTTCTGTGTATTTGAATCCTTCATTGTAACACAAATAATCAAGTTTTAAAGGTGTGCCCAAAATATCTCCTTCCAAAAGAAAACCTCTTTGCTTATTGTCATTATTGTATTTTCCTCTGAGTTCTACTTTGTAATCATCAACTGCAATATCAGTGAAGAAATCATTGTCAGAAATGGATCTTCTCATTCTCAATGAATGCTTACCGAAATATGGGTGACTCAGCCTTCCTTTAACTCCATCAGAATTGTAAATTCCATCAATGCTCATTTCACGACCATCACCATAAGCAACGAATACCTTGCCTGAAATTTCATTGTCGCTGTTGAATTTGTAGTCAACGTCATATGATGCATCAGTGATTCCACGGTGTGGGAGGTCGATTTTTCCTGAAAATCCATCCTTGAATCCATTCTTTCCCTTGAAAGACAAAGTAACTTCGCGTTCATCGCCATAGCCAACAGTGACGATTCTTTCATCACCTTCACGGCCCATTCCAAAGATTAAAGCCGGAAGTGGTGTGAGAGAGCTTTCAATTTTACATTTGGCATAATAGCCATTGTTTGGCTTTCTTTCGAACGTAAAATCTCCATCTAAATTGAATTCATTGAAATTCATACCGAATTCTACATGACGAACATTATCTTTCATTTCACTCTTAACGATGATTTCACCCTTTTTCATTTCTGCAAAAGAAGAGTGAGTCTCAATGTCTAAAGAAAATGCTCCAGAACTTCTCTTTCCTTTAATTTCAAAACCGATATGTTCTCCCAACATATCAATGTTGAGTGTTGCAAGGTTCTTTTCATCGTCTTGTGTTCCCGCCATGAAGTCTTTAACATCATATTCAAACTGAACTTTCACTGGTTGTCCACCATTTGGAACAAAAGAAATGTCAAATGCACTCTGAGTTGATTTTACATCAGCCTTTCCATCAAATTCGTATTGAACACCATTTCTGCTGTATGTAACATGAGCTTTTTTGTTTTCATAAGTACCATCTAACTTGACTTCTTTCAACAGTTCGTATGGAGTAGTGAGTGTCATATGTACGTCTCCAGATTTTTTAGTTGGAGTATTGAGTTCCATGTTAAAATGAACTTCTCGACTTCCTCTTTTGGCATCAAAAGTAATTTGTTTTGTTTTTTTATTATCAATGTTGTGATGAAGTTCGGCAGTAGCTTCTTCAAACCCAGCAAATGGTGTATGTAGCTCGGCCTTTACAACATTTTTTTCCATACCCAAGTTGAAATGTACTTTCTTATCCTTCCATTCAATACCAGCATCAATATTTACAGTCTTTTTGAAATTAGCATTAACGAAGAAACGAGCGCTTGGAACTTTGGTGAAATGGGATGTAAAGTTGATTTCATTATGAAGACCAGTTTTAGAGCGTGATCTTTCCCATTTTAAGCTTATGTTCTTATCTTCATTTCTTGTGTAGTAAATCTCGGCATGTGCATTATCTAAATCCTTCATATCATAATCAATTTTGAAGCTAATGTCGCTTTGTAAAATGTACGAGTTTACATCAACAGACCCATGAAGAACTGTAAATTTGTCATTTCTGTTCCATTTGGCTTGTATTCCAGTTTCTCTTTCTCCAAGTTTCACTAGTGCGTGGGCAGTTTTTGCAAGCTTCTTTCTAAAGTCATGAGCAAACGAAATTTTAAGATCATTTCCAAATGGCAGTTTGATATGAGCTGTATTGTCAGAGAAGCTATTGTTGAAATCTGAAACATTAAACTTTATAGCTGTGGAATCAGAATCCCAGCTAATGTTGATATCAATAACTGCTTTGTGATTGAAATCGTAATGTCCGTCAACATTGAATGTGTTGAAATCTGGAATGTTTGAGGTCATAACAAACTTAAAGTCAGCACTTCTTGTAGCTGCATCACGCTTGAACTTTTCTAGGGTGTGTTTTCCATTATATTGACCATAATCGAAACTTCCACTGCCTGAAACAGTTCCATCACCACCTCTTTGCCAGTTTGCAGCTCCATGGAAATCTGAATGCATTGCAAATGGTATACGAAGTCCTGTTTCAATGTTTGCATTTGCAACATCTTGAATCTTTCCTTTAAGCATAAACATTAAATATTGGGATTCCTTGCCAATCTTCACGTAATAGTCTCTGTCTGGATTCTTAAAGAACTTCCATTGAACATGAATATCTTCAACCTTTTTGGATGAAGATTTTAAAGTCATATCAGATTCTCTTAGTCCAATCTTTCCTTCAGCATGGTACTTTGTTTTTCCAAATTGCAAATCAAACTTTTCATTATTTGAATCAGAGAAATCCCATTTGCCAGATATTTGTTGCCATGGGTATGCTCTTTTCATTGGAGTTGTAATATGTAATTCATAATCGCCCATTTTCATGTTACCTAAATTAGCATTGTATTTCAAGTCAAATACATATAACTTAGAACCAGGTAATTCGGCTTCAACTTTCAAAGTTTTTGGGCTAGATGTTCTATCCAAATCGATCTTGAAGTTTAGTGTTCTCGGTGTTTCTCTGAATGAATTATACACAGTAACTTCAATATGTCCTTTGCTTGGTAATGAACCAGATCCAGCAGCATTCATTTTGAACTCTTTGCCATCTCTTTCAAATGCCATTTCAAATTCTTCCCATCCTTGACGGTGGTAATGGAGCTTTGAATAATGGTCAGCACGACGTGCTTCAATTTGCATATGTGCTACATTGTTTTCTTGCTTAAAATGAACCTGGAAATGTTTAATTCCGTTGAGTTCTATAAGTGAGCTTCCTTCAATAACTCCCGATGTCTTAATTTCATGCTCAGACTTGAAGCTACTAATAGCTGGGAATCTACTTTCGATGTGAATATGACTCTTGAATGGTGTCAAACTCATTGAAGCAACGGTATTCTTTGTTGGGTTTGGAACAAACACTTTGCCTTCGATTGTGTCTCTTTTTGAGGTCAAAAGTACTTCAAAATCTGATGAAGTTGACTTTGCAACGAAACTCAAGCTCTTAGATTTGGCATTGTATTTGAGATCAATGTTTACAGTTTGATACTTTTCAAATGGAGTGTTAGCAACGAATGAAAGAGTGCCCTGTTTTTTACCAAAATGTCCATTTCCTTCAACCGACATTTTTTCTGCGTTGCGTTCTCCACTCAAGTATGCTGAAAGATCATCGGCATCAAGTTTTCCAATTAATGCAAGGAACTCCCATCCTGGGAATTCACTTTTCATTGTAAGCTCAATTTCTTTTTTCTTGCCTTGTGGCACCATTTTAAAGTCCAGATAATTTTCATTTCTTTTATAATGCATTTCCAAGGCACCGTCTTTGCTTCTTGTTACTTCATATGTGAACTGTTTAGCTTTTTCATATGGAGTTTTGAATACAAGGGACAATGAATTGAAGTTGGCAGCAATGCTTGCTGAAGATGCATCATTCATAATACCAAAACTTACTTCTCTTTTTGATCTGCTAAGAGATGCATAAGTTTTCAAATATTCAAGTCCAAGGAAAGGTGTTTTAATATTGAAATCGAAAGCCCCACCGATAATTTTTCCTGATAAGTTAATTGTTTTCTCATCTTTGTCTGTTTTCATTGAAACTAAGAAAGTTTTATCTTCTTTTGATAAATCGATTTTACCCATAAAGGCAACATTGGAGAAATCAGTAAGAGGTGTTACAATGTCAACTTTGATTAAACCTTCGGAATCAAGTAAATGTCCACTGACTGCAACTTTGAAAACTTTCTCCATTAAAGTTAGTTCAGATTTCAGGAGTTCTTCGTTATTGTTTAAATCATATTTGAATGAGAAACCTAATGATCCAATTTCAGGGAATGGAGTTACTCCTTGCATAGTCATTTCAGCTTTGTTTTTTCCGAAAGAAAATTTAGAACTCAGATGATAAGATACTTCATTGTAACCTAATTCTGTGGTAATGATTTTGTTGTCTTGTGTCCATTCCAGTTTGAATTTACCAAAGATTTGTTGGTATGATGTATATGGTGTAAGAATTTTGAAGTTAAAGTTGTCCAATGCATAAGACAAATCAATTGAATATCTGTACTTGCCAATGTCAATGATGGATTTGCCAGACTTTTCTTCATAATTAATTTTACCTTCAACACTAAGCAATTCAAAAGATTTGAATGGTGTTTTGAGTGCAACATTGAAATGATTGGTACCAATATCACCTGTTACTTCAAAAGTAAAATCTTCAGCCTCTTTCATAATCTTCACTAACGCATCAATTGTTTTTTGCATCTTATCAAGTTTCAAATAATACTCAAAGCCTGTTGTTTCAAATCCTTTGAAAGGGGTCTTAATCTTGAGATAACCAGAGCTGACATCATATACTCCTTCAAAGCTGGCAGTTTTAATCATTTCATTGTAGATAACAATCAACTCGGATGATTTCTTCTTAGATAACATGTCATAGCTGAAGTTCAAGCCAATCTTTTTGTTGTCGGCCATTGATTGAGCCTCAAAGTTAATGTTAGATTTTAAAGGTGTGATATCACCACTAGTTTTTATTACAAATTTGTTCTTATTATAGTTAATAAATCCTTCTAGTTTGCCAGATGTGTTTTCCAAAGAGTACTTTCCTCCAATTGAAAAGTTCTTAAGGAAACGAATTGGAGTTTTAATTTTCAAGAATGTTTCTTCCTGGTCGATTTTATATTCAGCAATGAATTTGAGATTTTCGTGTTTAGTTACGATTTCCAAATCCATTTTTTGGTTTCTAATTTTCCCAAGAACTCTTACACTTTCCATGGGTTCATATGGCGATTCGATGGTAACATCAATCAAATTGTTCTTAAGATGAAGAAGACCATCAATTTTGTATTTAATATTTTCATTTATGTTAAGTGCACCGATAAGAGTATGTTTTGCAAAAGATTTGGCATAGTCTCCTTTAACATTAATAGTTTTGAAACCCTCCAATGGTGATTTAAGGTCAATTTCAAACTGATTGTTGTTTATTTTCATATTGTAGGTGAATTCTTTGATTACTCCTTGGTCTTTAATGCTAAACTCAGCAGATTTGATGTCAGATAAGAAATCGTACTTTCCGTTGAACATAAATGATTCAAACTTGGTGTTAGGCCACTCAATGTTAAGTGTAACAGCTCCAACTTTACGTTTTAATGATGAGTTTACGTCTATCAAATATTTTACTTCGTTGAGGTTAATTCCAGAAATAAATTTAACCATTTCTTTTGTGACATCCAAAGTTAAGTCAATAGCGATTTTCGAAGCTACAGTGTATGGAGTATCTATTTTCAAGCTCAAGGCTTTATGTTTCTTAGTTAACTCAAATTTACCAGCAATGTTAAATATTTCACTGGTCTTATCAACATTGAACTTAAAGTTACCTTTTTTCTCATTTAATTTGTAGCTTCCATTAATAACAACATTTTCCCAGCTTGGAATGGGTGTTGACATCTTGCAAAGTAAATTTTCCATGTCATAGCTTAAATTGATTGAATATATTTCTTCAATTCCTTCCTTAATTGTAGCAAAAGACACTGAATATGGCATTTTGGAGAAGTCAAAAATGGTGTTTAATTCAAATGATGTCCATCCAGAAACTGGAGTAACAACCTTAGAATAAACCTTTGTGGTTTTGTCTGTAGAAGACTCCAATCCAAAGTTCCATGTGTAGGTTTCACCATTGAAGATGGCTTCAACATCAGCAGTTTTCTTTGTTTCTTCAGCGTTCAATTTGGCAACAAATTGTAGTGTTTCCAAACCTTCAAAAGGTGTAACAACGTCAAGGAACAGCTCTGGGTTTGCATCATCCATCATATTTGCATGTGCTTTCAATAAAATATTCTTTGATCCCAACTGAGATGTAAATTCAATTTCATTTTCTTCATTCCCTAGAGAATATTTTAAGTTGATATTAAGATTTTCATAGTTGGCATATGGTGTTGTGAGAGTCAACATAGCATGTCCGTTAGTTGTTTCAACTTCTGCAATTGCGTTGATCTCAATTTTTCTTTCGTCTCTTGATAGCTCTACTTTAACTGATGATTCACTGAGAGATACTTTTGCCAAAATATTATTCCACCCTGCAATGGTAGTTTTGCCTTCTACCAAAAGCTCTTTTTCTAAAATAACACCATTGATGTCAATGTGAGTGTTACCTTTAACCATTAACCATTTAGCCTGCTTTTTCACCACATCGTAATCAACTTTAAGTTCCATATCTTCTAATGTAGATACTGGAGATGTGAATTTGATGCCGAAGATACCTTGTTCTTGTTTGATCATCCATGAGAGGACCAGTTCACCATGTTTGTTGTCAAAATCAGCTAATACTGTCAATTTATCTTCGTCCAAATATCCTTCAAGGTTGTAAACAACATCATTGATTGTTGCTGAAGTCTTCAAAGTACATTTTGGGCAGGTAAAATCTCCATCAAACAAAAGATTAATTTTGTTATCAGGACACTGCATGTCAAGAGATGCAAAATACAGCAGATCTCCGAGCAAGAAAGAAATTGAAGCGTCGTATTTTTCAATTGTTTTCAATGAAACATTAATAACTTTCTTTGGTTCTAAGAAGTTATATACTGTCTCAACTTCAATTGGCCAGTCCAAATGACTTGACTTCATTGACAAGTAGACATTTCCTAAACTAGGTTTAACTAGCCATCCAAATAACATATCTACCATATCTTCATCATAAGCAAAATGCATTTTCTTTTCTTCATCACATTTAAATCCAAAGAAAATGTTCTTAGTAAATGGAGTGGCAAGAGTGATTTCATTCATGTTAGTGCTGTCATTGAAGAAAGAAACCAATTGGATTTGTTTTTCATTTGCATAAGTCAAATCAAACGTTAGCTTGTTTGTTTCTTCTTTGGTGTATCTTAGATTGAATTGGGGGTAGAAAGAGCTATTGAAGCTGATCAAATGACTCTTTTCGGACATGTTCACGTCCAAAATAATTCTATTTTCTTTGATTTTCAATTCGTTAAACAAAAATAGGTTTTTAGCCATTTGGAATTTGGTATCCATAAAGTATTCATTGTTAATACTAATCAAGTTATGGAATTCAAAAATGTTTTTACCTTCCAAGGAATGTTCTATGGTGATTTCTGGATAAATGAAGTTTTTCAGATTGATTTTTGAAAGCAAGACATTGTCAATTTTTTTATGATCTAAATTAATTTTCAAATTATTAAGATCCTTCAACGTAGATGTTAATCCACAATTAACATTTATTATTTTTGATTTACTATCTACAAGTCCATCAGCCATGAAAGTAATGTCATCACCATTCATCTTTACAACTAGTTTTGAATTCAATTTGTTGTCAACAATCACATGCTTTAATTCGATTGAAGAGCGTATGTCAGAACTGACCAAAAGCCCAGATAACATCATGTCAGAAAGATTTTCCAATTTTCCTTTCATGTGGGCTTTTACTGTACCATGTGTAGACCAGAAGCGAGTCATTTCAAATTCAGTGACGAATGATTTCTTTTCCTCAACTTGATGATTCAATTTCAGAGAAAACGGAGAGGAAATTGGAGTAATAAATCTCATATTTGCTAAATAATTAACTTGTTCTCCTTCTTTAACCATTTCCCAGTTGGTGACAAAGTTCATTTTTTTTTCACCAATCTTTCCTTCGATGTCAATATCTCCTTTTGAAGTAGATGTAAGGAACTTTATGTTTGCAGTAATCTTAGGTAAGAATTTGGTGTCAACCATCAGATCACTAGTCATATCTGTAAAATCTGGAGAGTTTACTTTTGTTTTTAAGGCTGCAACTGAGTAATCCTTACCAACAGTGAGCTCCATTTTGGAATCCATATCTGTACCTTCTCTATTATGAATAAGAGAAAGTAAGAAGTCTTTGGTGAAAGGTGAAGTGAATGTAGTAATCAAGTTATATCCTTTCTCTGATGGTTCCCCATTAATTTTACCTAAAATCTTGTGCTTTTGAGTCATAAGTTGAAGTTCTGCATTAATGACGTTTTCTACAATTTCATTTTTGAAGGAGAAATTAAGGTTTTCAAGATTTTCCATTGTGCTGGTAATTCCCATATCTAAATTGAACATTTTAAAGCTAAGATAATTGAATACTAAGTTCATGTTTAATTGTTCAGAGTTTTTCCATACAAAGGTTGTTCTGCCGGTAACTTCCGTTTCTGTCATATCAAGAGAGAACACAGCTGATTGTTTTTCCCATCCAATGAATGGAGTTTCCATCAACAGTTCAATTGACTTCTTGTTTGATAGATCGTAATGTAGTTTTGTTACTATCTGTTCATTGGGTTTCCATTGTAGCATAGCTTCAAGAGAGTCTGATGAAATCTTACCAATCATAGCAACGTTAACATCACCAACGCTGAAATTAGATTTGTTTTAATGTCTTGACGGTATTATTCAGAAACATATATCAATTGTAAAACCAAGTATACAACAATGTAAATATAATCGAACACAAACAAACCTTAAATCTGCAGATAGCTCGTTCATTGAAACTTTTCCGTTTGCCTTAAATACATGTTGATCATTGTTAACATGTCCATCGATTTTCAACAGTTTTTCTTCGCCCTGTAAATCCAACTGTAACAGAAAAAAACATTATCAAACAAGATAATTATTATTGCCAGTTATGACAACAATGTACGAAAGGTATAGTTCAATTCAATTTAATCCTAGAATTAAGAGAAATAGGAATGTGTCAGAATTTTCTAAATTAACATAGTACTTTGGAACTGATAGGCCACTGTGTATGCTAGTAGAAGGATTATCCCTTCAGAAAGAGAACAAGACTGAACCGGATAGATTGATTTAATTTCTTTATTTTGTATTAGCTACCAGTTAAGACAAGAATGTTATAGTTTTAATGTTAAGGCAAGAATGTTATAGTTCTAATGCTAAGACAAAGACGTTATAGTTCTACATAATGTTAACACAAAGACGTTATAGTTCTAATGTTAGACAAGGATGTTATAGTTATAATGTTAGACAAGGACGTTATAGTTCTAATGTTAACACAAGGATGTTATAGTTCTAATGTTAAGACAAGGACTTTACAGCTCTTATATTAAGACAAGAATGTTATAGTTTTAATGTTAAGGCAAGCATGTTATAGTTCTAATGTTAAGACAAGGTCGTTATAGTTCTAATGTTAGACAAGGACGTAATAGTTCTAATGTTAGACAAGGACGTTATAGTTCTAATGTTAGACAAGGACGTTATAGTTCTGATCTTGATTGCATCAAATGAATGTGAAAATAACTCACCAAAGCGTTCAAGTAAACGGGAGTAACGATATTGCTGTCAATCAAAATGGAATATGGTTGAGCCTTGAAAATGATGTGCTTCTCCACAGATTCACTTGTATGTTTCAAAACTAGGTTTGCACTGCGAAAGATTTAAAAATGTACAAGATTTTAGTTAGTTAGAATCGTTATTTCAAGTTTATGAAAACTGTTAGATAAAATTTCGATTTATTTTGCTTTTTCGCTAAAAAATATTTGAAAGTTCCAAAAAGAATGAAAAAACAAATATAAAACTACTCACAATGAAGAATCGGCTTCAATATCCAATTTTCCTTCGGTTGTTTTTTCATCTACATTGAGAATGTATTCATAATGATAGTTTAGTTTTTCATTGGTGTTTTTGTTCTTGAAATTCATCTCAAAAGTAACTTTTTTCATAAAATACAAATCTCCCTGAAAAATTCAAAGGTAGATAGAATTATATTCTTTTCTTGTCAACAAATTTTAATTAAAATCATATTTTCCACCATTTACATAATTCAAGTTGTTTTTATAAGATGTAAAATGAGCATCATTAAACATTTATTTAAAGCCCATAAAACTCTTGGGTTAAGTTTTAATTATATAAGATATGTCAGTTCCCATTCACAAGCGTATAAGCTAGCTTATAAAATTTTATGTTGAACGTTTTAAAACTCTCAATTTAGATGCTATGAACCAAATTTACTAATCTTACCTTTACAACATATCCATCATCTAAGGTGATAATGTTGAAGTTGCGAACTTTATAAGCGGTGTCAATATCTAGATCGAAGTGAAGATTAAAAGTGGATGCTCTGTTCCACGAGACTTCGAATTTGGAAGTTCCGTAAGTTACATCACTTCCCTTGAAGAAAAATGCAATTTCTTTCTCTGAGATAACCATTTTGTTTTCATAAACGAAATCAATGATCTTATTCTCATCTTTGATGGAAGCATCAACGGTCCATGAAAGACCGGTATTGGCATCAACCTCCTTTTTGAAATGTTCCTTAATATATAAAGTGTTAGACAAGGTCTTAACAGTTGTTGAAGATTCAATCAAGTTATCATTTATTTTTGAGTTGTAGTCAACATCAAACTTGAAGAGATTAGAATGTTCTACATTGAATTTACAAGTATGAATCATAGATTCATTTTCATTCTCGAGGTTGAATGCAAATGCATTGGTGAATTTACTCATTGATTTCTTGTAGAAGCTGTAGGAAACATCAATGCCATAAGATAGTTCGTTCATTTTGAATTTGTTGAATGCAACCAACGTTGTATCAAGAACTGGAGATTCAATATTCAATTCAATTTTCTTGTCATAAGCGAGTCCTTCCATGGATCCTAAAAATATAATTGCATTAAAGTTTAGTCTTAAAAATAATTGATCTTTAAATTAGTATAATCACAATCCCTACTCATGGTAGAAACACAAACTTGGATTACTACAATCAAAAGCATTTGTCAACATATAAAAGTTTGGGTTGCTACAATCATAATAAAAATCGTTTGTCATCATATAAAAAACTTGGATTACTACAATCATAATCATAATCTCTTATCATCATATAAAAAAAAACTTGGATTATTATAATCACAATCCTATTTTCTTTTCTTCATATTACAAAATCGTAGATTACTACAAACATAATCTAATCTCTTATCATCATATAAAAAACTTGGATAAGGTTTACCTTTGATGGAGGTTGTTGCAACATGTGCTCCGGTTAAGGAGAATGCAATTTCTTGTTTGTTAGATGGCTTATTGACTTTAATGTTTCCATTAACATTCAAAAACTCATAGCTTGGTGTGGTAACAACAAAGGTATGTTCTAGTTCATATATTTTATAGTCTCCGGATTTTCTTGTGTTATATTTGATTTTATATTCTTCACTGCCAATTATCAGACTGGCTCCAACATTTTTGCTATTTTTTGTTGTCTCAATAAATCCTGATCCTTTTCCAGATGCAAGAGGTGTGTTGATTTCAATATCTAATGATTGAGATTTCTTTGAAATGTCCAGACTCCATTTACGGTTAACTTTAGATTCTGGTGTGTCAAACATTAGAGTAATACCTGTTGGTAAGGTTTTGTATTGGAAAGTATAAGATGTAGGGACATCCTCTTTCTCAAAGAACAAAGAAGCACTACTTTCTAAAGGTGTAAGTGTTGAAAGTGATCCTTCAAAACATAATGTTGTTCCCAGAATTTTAGAAAACATTGTAGAACATCTTCTAATTTTATCGATAGATGTTTTAGGAGTTTCAATCTTGTTTCCTTGAATGTGGAAAATTTGATTTTTCACATTGAAAATTTCAACTTTGTCCTTAGGCATGTTGATAACAATGTCTACAAGCTTACCTCCTTCAATTACTACTTTGCCATCAAAAAAGGATGAAGTATGAGCGTTGGTTATAATTTTGATTCCTTTCTTTTCAACAAAAGCATCAATAGTTGCTGATGCTTCAAGCTCAATTGCTGCTGAAGGGTGAACATGACCGTTGATGTTGATGTTTCCTAAGCTCTTTGCTTTGAATGTGCCATCAATTTCCATGCCAATAGTTGCTGTGCTGTTAACTTGAAGAATAATTGGAAAACCTGATACGGTTGGTATTTTTACAGTTGTATCAACAAGCTTCATCGATTTTGAATAGTCAACTTTTCCTTTTCTTGCCATTTCTACCATAAGTTCCATGAATGTTGGAGTATTTGCAGCTTTCAATAAACTCTCTCCACCATATAAATGGTCAAAAAGTAGATCATTTCCGAACATCTTTACATAGTATGAAGCTTCAGGTTGATCAGTCATATTGTCTAAGAATTCTTCCAATGTTGTTTCTGGTTTGGGTTTTTCTTGTTTAAGGTTTTTAACAATTTCAGATACAGTTTCTTCAGGGTAATAACCATTAGGTCCGAAGAATTTCTCAACAAAAGACTCAAATCCTTCAATACGACCTCCAATTTCGAACAATTTCAAGTTCTCGCCGAATAAATCAACAGTGAGATCCAACATAGCTGAACGTGGCAAGAAAGATTTCTCAGAGAAAATTACATTACTCTCAACAGTTGCACCTTTCTTGGTTGAGTTTGAGTAGAAAGATGTTTCATAGTTTCTGGAAAATTTAAGAGCTTCAGTCTTAAATTTCTGAATCAAAAGTTCTTCTCCAATGAGATGACGCATCCATTGTTTTTCAGGGGCAGCTGATTCTTGAAGATTTGTCAAATGTGTCCATACAAATGAACCTACTTGGTTTACTTCCTCAGAAACAAGTTGATTCTTTAAGGTATCTACAAGTTGTGTTGTTGGGCAAGACATTAATGCTAAGTAAGATGCGATTCTTAATTCACTGTCGAGTTCAGTATCTTGGAAAGCAGATAAAAGATGTTCTCTATCATAATCACATGGAGCATGTTTCCAAGCGTTAAGAGCTGCAACTCTGATATCAGTTGGGTTTGCTTCAGCATAACAGCGACGAAGGATTTGTCCAGCATTCACCCATCTGCCAGCATTCTCAAGAGCTTTCAAGACAAGAAGAACCTTAGCTTTGTCTTCATTTGTAACTGTGCGGCAGGCAGATCCAAGTTTCGATTCAATGACACGAAGAACGTTTTGCACTTCAGTTTCTTCACCACAGTTTGTTTTCACTTTGCAGTAGTTGTGAATCAAGTTCGATACTCCCAACAAAGCGTTCTTTCCGTCTTCTTTTTCCAGTAGAGGCTATGAAAAACATAAATAATATATATAAACCGTTAATTATTTTAAAACTAATTTTATTCATTTAGTTCAAATACTATTGTTGAATTCAAACCTTGTAAAATACTTACAGCAATAGCAGAGAACATATGTTTGGTTGGTTGGCGAATCATAGACAACGAAATGAACCAGTTTTCGATTTCCTTGTGAGAAACCTCCTCAGATAAAATGAGATCTTTCATCATGTGCATAGAGTGGCTAGTGCCAACAAGAGGTGCTGCATCAATTAAGAACTTGTGAAGCTTTGTGCCCTTTGTCTAGAAAAAAATTACAAATAATTGGTTTCATACAAAGAGAAAAAATGTTTTCAGTGTTTACAAAATTAGTATCTAACTACTTTTTTTATTTGTACGTTTTTTTAAAGTAGTTTTTTTGTAATTGAATCGAAGAATAAAATATTTCAACGACTGAAATCGTTAGCATACCATCGTCATCAGTTCCTTCAATTGTTCATATGTTAATGATTTGACTTCGGCAACTAGCTGTGAGAATAATGTAGGAACGTTTGGTCTAATGTCGTCCTGGATTGAGAGTTTCAAATCTTCTAAGATAGTTTTTACAGTTTCCAGTTTTTCTTCAGTTGTTTTAAGTTTTTCATCATGTACAAAAAGGAGTGTAGTGTGTGCCATTTCAAAATCTGCAAGAACAACAATAGTCAACAAACAGCGCAATAAATTATGTTTAACAATTGTAATTGTTGTTTTGGAAATATTCTTTGTCACAATAATGAAACTTGAAATCGTGCTAGGTCTTACCAGTAACAATTTTTGCCTTTGTTACTTCTAAAAGTTCAAGTTCGTTCTCAGAGAGTGCACTTGCAGCAATGTAGTTTGAGATAGGATTGAAAGACAACTGCTCAGAGCATTTGGAAGTTTTGACAATTCCATCTACAATCATTACTTTGCAGGTTTCTACACTTTTCACGAGATTTAAGCTTTGGAACAAAGAACCAGATGAGTAGATTCCTGGAATCTCGGCATCTGACACAGTTGTTGGCTTGTGCGAGCATGACGATGTGATTTTAGATTTTTCTAAAACAATTTCATTTCCGTTTGTATCAATTTTTGTGTAAGCTGTGTCACAAACTCCAGAAATGTCCGTTTCTTCAACAGCCTAAAAAGAAAATGGCAAAAGATAAAAACTTGTGGGTGTACACCCTTTTTTTTCAAAAGTTATATACCCGAGACATTTATGTTCTTACCAAAAGAACTAGAATTTACTAACCATAACTTCATTGGTGTGAACCATCACGTTTTGGAATGTTGACAGGACACCCTTCTTGAAATTAACAATCCAAGATGGATCGTTAACTTCAGAACAAACGTCGCTAATTTTACCATCTTGGAAACCGAACTTAAGGGGGTTCATCATAATAGCTGCAGCAAAGTCTGCGCTATTGTCTGACCCTTCCAGAACCACATCCGTCAGCTGAAAAGAGAACAATTTCGTTGAAGGATTTACCAAGTTTAAATTATTGAGTTTCTATACTTTTTATAGTGAAGGGTTTTCATAATTTGCTGGCTGTTTCATTTGCAAATTCCTCTTACCGTTAAAGCAAAATCACATGTTGAAATAGGAGTGATGTGAGCCTTTGCACTGACTTTCACGGAGGTGTCTCCATCAATTTGAGGTGTTGTGACAGTTTTGTATTCGTATGAGTAGGTGTTTCCTGGCATGAACAAATTTCATTTTGGTTATTTTTTTTGTCATATTTAGTATGTTTTTTATGTTTGAATATTTCAAAATTAATCAGTTTTACAGTCAATTTAACTCATAAAAATGCAAACAAAATTAGTTCTTTACTTTATCAATATTTTGAATTGTCATCTTGTGTTTTAAAAGTTAAACTCACCAATTTCATAATTGTAGAATTGAGATGGTGTGCATTCTACGGCACATTGTGAACGCGGACCAGTCGGTACTGAAAAATTTATAAGATGGTTAATATAAATTGGAAATAAAACTCCGTTTTAAATAGTTTATTACTATAGTTTTCTACATTTTTATTATATTTTATTATATTTAATTTAATGTAATTTTCACTGAATCAAATTATCACTACTATCGCCTAATTATTTTGGTGTTTTTCTGTAGGGCCTAGACGTATTCGCCAATGTAAGTTTAACAGGCTTTTTGTTTTTCTGTTATAACCCATTTCTTTGGATGTAGATTGTTATACTTGTTTACTTTCTAATAATGATAATACTAACACTGTTTAATGATAATAACACTAATACTATTTAATAATAATTGTACTGCTTAAAATCATTTATGAATTAAATGCGGTTCTACATTAAAGGAAAACGATTATCAACAAAATGACATCACTGGAAAAAAACCTATTATTTAGTTATAATAGAAAAAGTAAAGCTTAATGATTATTGAACATTCCTTGTATTTATTCTAGTTCTTACAGATTGCACTACAAGCAATTGAGGTCAAGATATTGTTCAAAAGGGCACTTACCGATCAAATGGTATGGAAAACAACCTTCTTACAAATAATAATAATAAAAAACTAAAAAAGCATAAGCTATATTGGTAAGTTAATAACAAGCATTCCCTAGAAGCATCTATC
This sequence comes from Archaeomysis grebnitzkii, assembly GCA_031471125.1. Taxonomy (NCBI): domain Eukaryota; kingdom Metazoa; phylum Arthropoda; class Malacostraca; order Mysida; family Mysidae; genus Archaeomysis; species Archaeomysis grebnitzkii. The sequence goes on from JARUHE010356856.1 coordinate 26,165, forward strand.
CCTAGTTAGTGGCTGATCCTTGGCTATTAGCCACGATTTGGGGGCCATTCTATGACTCCCTTGAAAAATAGCCAATAATTAGCCATTGAAATGCTACTAGAGATTGGTGCAACCTTTTGTTCGTCTTAAAATAAATATTATTCTTCAGAATTAACTCTTCAGATTCGTCTTGATACTCCATATTCTATTTCCTCATCCTCTCTTTCTCGATCTTATTTTTTTCTCTTGTTCTCTCTCTCTCTCTCCCTTTCTCCTTCTCTTTCTACCTCTCATTCTCTTCTTCTTATTTAACATTGTAGTTTTATGAACATTATAAATGTTTTGAACATAATAAATGTTTTGAACATTATAAATGTTTTGAATGTTATAAATGTTTTGAATATTATAAATGTTCTGAACATTATAAATGTTCTGAACATTATAAATGTTCAGAACATTATAAATGTTCTGAACATTATAAATATTTCAAACATTAAAAGTGTTTTGAACATTATAAATGTTTTGAAGATTATAAATGTTTTGAACATTATAAATGTCCTGAACATTATAAATGTTTTGAATGTTATAAATGTTTTGAATATTATAAATGTTCTGAACATTATAAATGTTCAGAACATTATAAATGTTCTGAACATTATAAATATTTTAAACATTAAAAGTGTTTTTAACATTATAAATGTTTTGAACATTATAAATGTTTTGGACATTATACATGTCCTAAACATTATAAATGTTCTGAACATTATAAATGTTCTGAACATTATAAATATTTTTAATATTATAAATGTTCAGAACATTATAAATATTTTTAACATTATAAATGTTTTGAACATTATAAATGCATTGAACATTATAAATATTTTAAACATTAAAAGTGTTTTGAATATTATAAATGTTTTGAATATTATAAATGTTCTGAATACTATAATTTTTTTGAATATTATAAATGCTCTGAATATTATAAATGTTCTGAACATTATAAATGCATTGAAAATTATAAATATTTTAAATATTAAAAGTGTTTTTAACATTATAAATGTTTTGAACATTATAAATGTTTTGGACATTATAAATGTCCTGAACATTATAAATGTTCTGAACATTATAAATGTTCTGAACATTATAAATATTTTTAATATTATAAATGTTCTAAACATTATAAATGCATTGAATATTATAAATATTTTAAACATTAAAAGTGTTTTGAATATTATAAATGTTTTGAACATTATAAATGTTCTGAACATTATAAATGTTCTGAACATTATAAATATTCTGAACATTATAAATGTCCTGAACATTATAAATGCATTGAATATTATAAATATTTTAAATATTAAAAGTGTTTTGAACATTATAAATATTTTGAATATTATAAATTTTCTGAACATTATAAATATTTTGAACATTATAAATGTTCTGAACACTATAAATGTTCTGAACATTATAAATACTCTGAACATTATAAATGTTCTAAACATTATAAATGTTCTGAATATTATAAATGTTCTGAACATTATAAATGTTTTGAACATTATAAATGTTCTGAATATTATAAATGTTCTGAACATTACAAATGTTCTGAACATTACAAATGTTTTGATTCATTTTAACAACTGTGAATATGTCGAAAATTTTATGCGACGAATAATTCTTAAATGGTGTTTTCGACCGGACTATTTTTGATTCAACCAAAATCGTATAACCGTTTGTCAATGTGTGAATCACAAAAAAAAAGTTGATTGGATCAAGAAAAAATTTATTGGATCAAGAAAAAGTTGATTGGCTCAAGAAAAAGTTGATTGACTCACAAACAAGTTGATTGGATCAAGAAAAAGTTAATTGGATCAAGAAAAAAATGATTGGATCAAGAAAATATTGGATGGACATCAGGACTATACTATGCTTGTCCATTGGAGGTTTGGTTAAAATTTCAATATTGTTTTTTTGTGGATTTTGTATCTTTTTTTGTATCTTTTTTTGTCTTGACCTAAGCAAAGGTTTTTAATTATTTATTTTGAAGTTTTGTTTCATTGCATTTGAATTGGTTTAATTTGGTGGTAAAAAATTCAAATCTGGTTTGTTCATCTCTAAAATAAATGTAATAAATATAATATAAATATATAAATATAACTTATATATATACATATGTATATATATATATTCTATATTTATAAATGTATAAACATCATTTATATATATTGTTATATACTGTATATAGATATATATACATATATATTTGTACATATGCATTATATATGACCATTTCTATATGTAATTGTATATGTTTATATATATATATATGTATATATTTATATATAAATATATATATATATACGTATATATAAACAT
>JARUHE010356857.1:0-17876 GCA_031471125.1 Archaeomysis grebnitzkii
ATTATTAATGAACAGACATGTTGTTCATTAACTTAAACATATTAATGTATTGCTTTTTTAGTTATATTTACCAATAAAATTAAATGTATGCTAACTTTTTTTAAAAAAAAACTCACCACTCACTTTGAGTGGAACCACATTAGTCAACCATAAGTCTTTCTTTTTTAGTGTTCCCATGTTGTCCTGGTTGGAGGTTCTAGGGTGCATGGTGCTGAAAACCAGGGTTTTCTCTGTCCTTAAACATTTTTTTTCGTCCTCTTTCAATCAAAAATTAGCCCAAAGAGGCATTTTTCTGCAATAAAAAAATAAAAACGATCGAAACCAATCAAAAACAAATGTCCTCTTTAAAATGGAAAAATATTTTTCATCACCCTGCTAGGTTGAAGTACCGTATGCTCGGCAGCTGTGTAATAAACAGCAATTTTAACAGAAAACTATCTTGGGAGTGTTGAATTCCTATGATACTTCTATCGAAATGTTCAGAAAATATTAGTGAACAAATATTAAAGATAAGAATCTTTGTAAATAACGTTTGTTTTAATTTTGAAGCATTTTTGTTAACATTGCTGATTATTGAACAGCTGCCGAGCATATGGGACTTCACAGTTCACCCTACATGCTTCTGTTGGGGTTTTTGGCAAAATTACACTTCAGATCTCGTTTAAAAAGTACTGAAAGTACTAAACCTGAAAAATCCCTAAGAAGGAACCATAAAAGTACCGTGCACAAAAAACAATTGTTGAAGCTTATTTCACTCATTTGGAAAAACATTACATTGCATTACCTAACCTAACCTAGCATAAATATGAACTAACCTTAATATCCTGAAAGCTTGTAAAGTTGCGCAGCAGCCGTAATAAAATATTCAAAGATAATCTCTTTTGATCTTTGTTTACTCCATAAGTGAACAGCAAGGTAACTGGCGAAATGTTTCTGACGTCGACCTCCAAGCACCTTCGACTATGTTTGTGTTTGCACCGGTTGTTGGATCTGTGAAATTGCGCGAGTGATTCACTGTTTTTGCACCGGTTGTCGGATCCGTGAAATTGCACGAGTGATTCACTGTTCTTGCACATGTCGACTGTAATTTATTTTCATTGAAACTTCACACGTCGGAAACTTTATTTTCGAGTTAATTCGTTTTTTATATTCTAAATAGGCTAAGAAAGTGATGCTATCACTTTCACGTAATAAATCAAGATCCTCTAATGTTAACACTTACATGGTTTCTAGTGAACTGTGAATTGCCATGCGTAAACTAAAAATGTAACAAATTTCCCTAAAATTTCAGTACTTTTTCTTAAGGGTTGGTAGATTCGATTACGAGATCTGAAGTGTAAATATACCTATATGTTCCCATGGTGAGAAATTAAAAAAAATACAGTATTATAGCAATTATTTGATAATTGAAAGGTTAAAATTCAAGTATTTTTCCAAATTTAAGTACTTTTTTTAGATTTTTATTCTTCCAAATTTAAGTAATTTTTTTTATTTTACTATGAATTCTTTATTTAACTGTTTCATATGTGAGAATCAGGTTTGGTGAGTTCCTATAGTGCCTTGCTTTTATATAATTCAAGTAGTTTTATAAAAAATGTACCTTTTGGTACTATTTCTTAGCTTCTAATATTTCTCTTACTCTTACTCAAGTGTTCAGTTTTCATTTAAATGTCCTGTTGTGAGGTAACTTCAAGTGATTTAGTATAATACTTTCTTCTTTTTTAATTTCTCACCATGGGAACATATATATTTTATTGTGTTTAAGCGTTTTTGCAAAGTAATTTTAAAAACAAATCCCTATTAGCCATGTCCAAAGCTCCTTCACTTTCACCCTCTTCAATTTATATATTTTTTTTATTATTTATTAGCTCACTCTATCTTGCATGAGAATGAATTTTCTTGATTTTATAAACTGTGAATGAAATAATGCTTCAATCCCATGCAGTAACAAGAATGCCCAAATACATTTCACCATACTGGCTGCTATATTAAAAATGAATGTCTTCTTTAAAATGAGCACATATTTTTAGACGCCCTGTTTGAATCTAACAATTACTTTATTTTTATCAGGCTAGTTAATAAATGGGTCAAATTGAGTAATTTACTATATGTATTTATTTCATGTCATACAGGCTTTTATGTATGTTGTGACAGTATTTATTTCATTTTTTAGACAAAATATCCAACTGGTATTATCATAGCTTGAGGAATCAAAATATAACCACATTTTATTTTGAAAACTGGCACCCTGCATCATAAGCAAGATAAATTGAAAGTTGAATGGCATTAACAAAACTAAAATTATCTGAGAAATTCTATTCTGGTGAAATTTTGTGCAACAAAATTTTTGGCACACTGATTTTAATACATCAAAACACAACATTTTAAACTTATTTATCAAAGTCTTTGAAGCTATAAATTTCTTTCTTTTCATCAGACTAGTTAATAAATAGATCAAATTGAATAATTTAAGAATTTAAAAACTGAAAACACAATATTTTAACAAAGAAAAACACCGAAAACACAAATTCAAATCTTGAGGCTATAGACATTCACGAAAGTTCATTTTATGATCATAAATTTTTGCTTATGTACAAGATAAAAATAAAAAAATGCATAAACAACTGCATGGCTAATCGGTTTTATAAAACATATTCGAATAGCAACACAAAACATTCAATATTAAAAATGTTATTAGTAAATATATGCCTTTGTATATGCCGAACGGCGAATCTTAACGTTTCAAGGTCAAGTTTGTTTTGTATCTAATGAAATTTCTGGCAACTGGTGAAACAGGCCTGATGTAGAGTCGGCGTTGGTTTAACATGCATGATGAAACGAAGTTGTTCACTGGTTGGTGAAAATGTTTCAAAAGTATTTTAATATATTTCTTGACACGTTTTAATGAGTCATTCATTTCGACTCACTCGCTTTCTAGTATATAATTATATGGTCTAAAAGCTGAGGAACTTACCAAGGCATAAACATGTTCTGGTTTTGTACCTCTAAACGACTTTCGTCTGAAGCGGGTTCAACTGTATATTAATTAGAGCTTAGCACTTAAAAACTTATATTCAATTGAACATAGATCGGGAAGTTTTACCAAATTGGATGCATCTTTTAAAACTTGTATGGTCGAACATTTCATTGTTATTTTAATTTTTATATTCTAATAAACTTTATTTCTTCACTAATTAGGGGGTAAATGAATGGTTAAGGATTTATGAATGTTTATTTTAAAATTGGAGACACATATAATCACGAAAATAACGTTAAATTTACACTCTGTTCATAACACGAATATACCAACACTAAAAGACCGAATACAGAAACACATAACGGTTCAATTATCTGGCAACCATCAGTAACTTTATATAAAAATAATTCAAATTTTGTTTGTCCACATATCAAATGTCAAACAGACACGATGTTACAAAGTAGAAAAACATATTTCAATCAAAATATGATTTGAATCACAGAAAAATTGTACACTTAATCACAGTTTGAATGTTTAATGGAAAATAAAGACTATAATTGTAAATTGTAATTATAACCAGCTTATATTTTTTCCAATGAAAATAAATTTATAAATGTTTGAGAATTAAAAAACTCAACAAATTTACAACATTTGACTTCAAAATGTTGAAAAACAAACATACCTCAACTATTACGGAAACAAGCGTTCTACTTCTTTAAAACTTGAAAACCATTTTACGTACTATTCCTATGGATTGATTGATTGATTATATAAATAAAGGAGCTAATGCCCACTTTTCCTATGGAGCATGTGGCCATCATATCTAAAGCATTGCCCTGTGTAACCGGTAGAGTTACACGAAATACATGGAATCTTCAATGCAAGCTTATTATAATTAATAATACCATACTTATGTATTATTTAGGAAGTTACAAAGAAACGAAAACTATTTGCGATATACTATTGAGGACATAATATTAGATTCACCACTTGTTACGACAGCTGGGTTAGTACTGATTTTTCACAAACTATCTTGGAGCAAGTCAGTAATTAAATTATAAATTTAATAACAACCTCTTAGGATCAAATTCCAATCATATAGAGTACTATTAAATATTACTAAATAAATACAAAAATACTTACAACTCGTAATAATTATGTTCACACAGTTGATTTCCATTATCACCAACAAATGAAATAAGCAACTCTGATTAAAATCTTATAAACATACGGCCCATAAATGCATTAATATCATCGGCAATATTCACTTTCGCGGTGTCAAAAATAAAAGTTTAGACTTTATTTCCCTTCATTTCCTTCACCTGTGCTGAAAAGAAACAATGCAAAGAGGCACACATATTATGATTGAATAAATTGAATTAAATTACACGCGCAAATACCACTAGGTGTAATTTTCCTAAACCAACCAAACATAAACTCGCAAATCTCAACCCAACGAATACAATCAAAGTTTGCGACAGATACTTATTTCTGTAGAACCAGGTCTAAGACTGAGCTACTTTGCTGATTGATGCAAACTAGTGCTTGCAACCGGAGTTAATTGATTAAATATAAAGCGAGTCAAAGTCTGGAGATTGCAACCTGATTTGATATGTATCGGTACTTTTCTTTTAAATGATTTAGTTCAATCAAGGTTTGGCGAAAACACAGGTTATGTAATTAGACCCTGATACTATTGATCAACAGTGATTGAATATGAACATCGAAATCGCTTAATGATAACCTTATATCGTTACACCCAATTAGTATGTCAAGTAAATCAAACAAATAACGAACTATATCAAAATTCAAATGTTACAGATTTAATTTGGAAAGGTAAATATTAACAGAAAAAGCGTTTTTACTCAAATTTGTAGTTCTTGAATTAAAAAAATAACTGGTTCGTGTGTTGTGTTGTAATGAAATGAGCAGTTTAGTCTTCATAACCAAAAAAAATTATTGACTAATCAATAATCCATTCATTTTGTAATGAAAATTAGTTTCATGTGTTATAGTTTGCTTTCTTATTTTTTCTCCAAATTTTGAGGATAAATAAAGGGGTAGAAAAACCAAGTTGATAAAAAATAATTTATACCATATATGCTGTATTATATCATTTGGAGCCTCCAAATACATCAAATTTTACTAAACAAGTATTATCTAAAAATTTAAATTAAAGTGCGGGCTGAAGGAAGTTTAGACCTTTACCCAACTGCACCACCTGTAGAAAACTACTTGTATGTAATAAAAAATAAAAATATTCACCGAATTGGTAAATATGTAGATTTATTTAGTAAATAAATTGTTAATATCAATTTAATAACAAAATTACAAAAGTTATGTATTTCAAGATATAAAATTATGGACAATTATATCAAGTTTTATAACCTTTTTTAACTTAACACAAAGAGATTTTACATTTATTGTTATAGAATTATAAATTCTAAGTTTTACAAAAAATCAGAAAATATATTCCAGTTGTAGAAAGTAGACAAAAGACAAAATCTACAATGATATGAAATTCCAATCTTGCTTTCTTTTGGCTTATCACAGTTCGTAAAAATCATAAAGTTTTATTGTACAAATAAAGTGAGTACTTTAGTTAATTTTGATTTAAGAAAAATAATTCTAATATATTTTTTAATTAATTTATTTCTAAAAAAAATAATTGTTCAATACTTTCAATTCATTTCTAAATGTATCAAAGTTTATTTAAACTTACAATATAGAGATTCAATGAAATTTATAGGATTAGATTATAACAAGTAATTTTATAGAGGCAAAAATTCGTATTTATTTAAATCTATAATCCAAATTTATTAGAGAAAAGAAATTAATTTTGAATTAGTTTCCAAGGTAAGCCAATTGTTCAATACTTATAAAAAAGTAAAATAAATTTCTATTTAGAATAATAATGTAAAAAACGAATACATATCGAAATCTAATTTAATACTTATAGGGAACATTCTGCAGAAAGGTTAAGTAAAACTAAATGAGAAATTATTAAATTTAAAAACTATCTATTTCTTTAAATAAAAACATTGAATAAATCAGATTAGAATTAGTTCTATTGATTAAACCTACCATTCATTATATTTTGTCGTAAGGTTAAAAAATGATTACAGAAGTTCAAACTGCAAAATGTATAAGCCTTACCCCATAAGATGCATTACTTAAATCAAAACCTAATTATAATGTAACTATATTGGTTAGATTATAATTAATGTTAAAAAGAAATTAGTCTGGTTGAAAAACCAATTTTATTATTTGTTGAAAACTTCTGAGTCAACATACCTTTATCAACTTTTGAATTCTTCCATACAAGAAAAACTTATAATTTAAATGATAATAAAATATATCATAACGCATAATTACAAGAGTATGGAAGGTATATGAAGCAAATTTAATTCAATATGAACCGATAATAGTAATGTTCGAACTGAGAACACAGTTCAATAAAAATACTTTGTTTAGACTACCGTAAAAATACAATGTTCCTCTTGGTCTAACAAAACCAATAAATGATGAAAAATAATCATTGGAATGATATTGCAACCAATTTAGACTTCTAAAAATTACTTCTATAAAATAGTGAAACTCGTCAGGATTATTTAATTACGACTAACTTTTATTTTATAATAAAACCGTCAATTCCATACTTAGTTCGACATATTTAAATTATAAAATTGGTTGAAAATAATTAGTATTGAAGTTAATCTTCAATTTAATGATGGGAAAGAATTCTTAAATTTTTAGTTAGTAATCTTATATTTTAGTCTTAGTACAAAAATAATTAAATCTTTAAAAAAGTGAAAATTCTTTTATCAGACACACATTTGGTATACAATTTTATTGTTAAAGTTAATTTTTATTCAAGTCGTACAAAATGATTTTCTGTAAGAAAACTAATGTGTGCTTAATCTGCTATAAATTTCATGGATACAATAAATAGTTCTTTTGGTTAATAAAACCTAAATTGTTGAACCATTATGAATGAAAACATTTGAATAATTTATGCAACAAGATTTCCTTGCCAGTAGCTTAGCTTACTGATTCAAATGCAATAAATAAAAGCCGAAGATATTTACACAAATAAATAAGATCCCCGCATCCCATTGATGCAACTCCGCGTGCCAAAACCTAGAAAAATATTCGGTCGGACTCAGTGTCCGTTTGTACTTTCGAAGTGGGCGAACCCGTTGGCCAGCCGAGAGCCGTTCTCCTCATGGTGCCGGATGTCCTTTTCATCACGACACCGGATGCTCTCCTCCAGGATCATCCGGCCGTTTTCAATCCGGATGGAGTCATCCTTGGACTCGATGTTCCTCATGAATGTGGAGTTGGAGTGGAACTTGGAGGAGAGGCTGTCCACCTCTCCCTCAGTCTCCTTGATTGGGGTCTGGCGCCGCACCCCGTTCAAGTCTGCGGAAATTCTGCCGTTGTAGTCGGCGCCGTGGCCGTTGGAAAAGGTGGAGCGGCCGGAAAACTTTGTGCCAGGCTTGGGAATGAAGTTGGTCCACTCGTTGGTGGCCGGATCCAGATATTCAATGCTATTCAGGAAGGTCTTTCCTGAAATCGAATATTCTGATTATAACAATAATAAGGATTGCTTCAAATAAACAAAATTATGTTAGAACAATTTCGAAGGTTGCTTCTAAATAACGAAGTAAAGTCAGTATAAACTTTTTTGAAGGTTACCCTCAGACAAGACTGTAACTGGTTTTAAGAGCAGACTCTGGGCGGCTGAGGGCAGTAGTTAAACATTTAACCTCACTAAATTGTAAGCTACCACTAACATTAAAGTAAACTCGCATTGTTAGCTCAAGGGTTTTGGAAAATGATTTTTTTAGAATATTGTATGCTGAAGCAAAATAAAGTATTATGTACATGAAAGCGTAATTCAATCATCAATGTATATTAATGAGGATAGTACAGTTGGGTATTATTGTTAACTTAGTTTGAAAAGCAAACTGTTGCCAATTAAGAGCAGTATTTGAACATTCACTCCCACAAAAGCTGTAAACTTAAAAGATGGTCAAAGAACTCACCAGAAAAACCTCCGACTGCGTACAACCTGCCATCAACGACGGCAGCGCCGACATTGGCGCGACAGGTGGTCATTGAGGGTCCGGGAGACCAAGTGTTGGATTCGAAGTCGAAGATTTCTATGGAGCACAGCGACTGAGTTCCGTCGGAGCCTCCCATCACGTAGATCTTGTCTGCAATTGACCATAAATGACTAACCATTCAAGTTTTTTGTAGCACTAAAATGTTTCAACTTTTCAACGCTCACATATCAACACAAAATTATAATCATCAAGCTTATGTGAACCGCCATCAGCATTCAGATTCATTGTCAATTTTAATATTACTTGTACTAAATTATAAAATAATCTTGGTCTATAAAGTTTGTAATATAATGTGAATTTGTACAGAATGTTGAATTATGTCAAAGCATCAAAATAATTAAATGAGGATCAATAAGTTCAAATTTGCGCTTGGTTTGTGGAAGTTTAAAAATGACGAAGACTGCTACTGAGGTTTCTCAGCCCTGTCTGTAAAGGAGTCATTTCCTACAGCCAAAGTATCCCAGCAGTACAACATTAGGTAACTAATATTAATGTCAATATTAATACAAGATGTGGTCATGAAACTCCGGTATGGAACACTAGTTGCAACCTGCCACTGCACTATGACAACGCTATACAACCTATAGCTCAGATAAGAAACCACTGGGTTCGAAAGTTATGACTTGTATGATTATATATCACTTATGACTTACTGTTGAAGATGGCAGCGCCGCAGCCCCTTCTTGGGGTGGCCATAGTGGTGGTGAAATGCCAAGCATCCAACTCTGGATTGTAGACCTCGACGGTGTTCAGGCAGTTCCAGGCGTCACAGCCTCCGATGGCGAACACGTGGCCATTCACCGCTGCTACTCCAGCTTGGTATCGGCCTGCAAACAAAGAACAATAAATAAATCGGATCATCACTTGTCTGTTCAAAATCTTGTATGTTTGTCACAAAAGGAACAAACGTATTGAAATAACTTTCAAATAAATAAATCTAAAACTACTTGACCGTACATTAAAGCCAAACTAATGTTCTAGCAGACGAAAAACAATTTCCAACTGACCGACATTGAGCGGAGCAACCGTGGTCCACTTGTCCTCCTCAGGGACGTAAACATCGCATTGTTTGATGCCATATTGACCATTCCATCCGCCGACGCAGAAGATCTTCTCGTTCAGGGAGCAAACACCTACAAGAGAAAAATAACTTTAATCTAAAGCAGGGTGCCGGTTTTGGGTAAAGTCCTGGGAAACAAAAGGCTTCATTATTTTCAACAGTACGGAAAATGTATTCAACAACTTTTTCAATTAAAAATGTTTTAAGGTTTTATCTTCAACGATATTTCAGATAGTCAAAACATTCTTAATAAATAAGTTTTCAGTTCTTCATTAACGGTCGAATTTAAATATGAACTTCAAAGCAATATGAATATATTTAAAAAGTTAATTTTTCATTTAAATTGATAAATCAATTGCAATATTTAACTTTGATAAGTTACCTGAAAACAAAATAAACAGATTTAATTGATTACGGTCTGAAACTAAAGATACAATTGGCCAGAAAAATCAATCTTCATATTGTTTAAAGTAAAATGTTTAAACTCGAAAATATCACTACCCCTTCTACACCTAAAGTAGGATTTGTTAAAGTAAGCGTTGTATTAAATATGAACTTTAATGTAATATAAGCAGTATGGAAATAATAAGTTACGCGTTGAAGGGGTAGAAGTTATTTTGGATTAATTGTTTGTACTGATATTCATAAAAAGGTCATTCTTGTTTACAATTTTTTTTTAATATTTTACAAATATATGAATTACAACAAAATGGACGACTGTGATTTATTTTTGGTTTAAACTACAAAAATACATTCGTTTAATGAAATGATGTCAAATGAACATACTTTTTAAGGTTTTCAGAATATGCCAAAAGAACAAATACACTAACCCTATTTCAAAAATACTAAAACTTTCAACATGAGCTTGTAGTTTACTATTTTGAAACACAACAAAAAATATTGCAAAACGGGTTGAAAGTTACTTGCATAATAACGATTAGCTTTCTTATGGTTCAAACAAAACTGGAAACTTTTTATCCTCTTACTGGATTGAATTTCATCCTATTTAAAATAAAATCTTGCCTAATAAGTCTATTGATTATTTTAGTATGCATTGTGTAAATGAATATTTGCGAAAGAATTTTTAACTATGCAATACTGAACCTAATGTTTGTTTTCGGTACATTACAGGCGATACCAAAATAATATGCAATAGCTGTTATAAATTGAGAACTCTATAAACATTTGACTATTTGAAACATTTGACTATTTGAAGCATTAAATTCGGTTCGATCTTTTTTTTAAAGTATCAATTAAAATGAGGTCTGAAACTGTATTTAACATATCTGCATACACTTCTGAAAAAGTAAATACATTCTACCTAATACTGAACTAAGTACTTATCAAAATAATTAAATTATTGGTGTAAAAGAAAAGTACATTTTTGCAAGTCTGAAATGTTAAAGATTCCGGAAGTGCTACATTATTATTAGCTTTGAAATATATTAATAATTTTATGCATTGCAAACACGTGTTGAAAAATACCAAACCTAACCAGAGCTATATTACCTATATATAATCATTTAACCGTTACAATTAATGTGCACGATATAAAAATCATAAAAATCAATTTTCTGAAACATGTGTTATTATAATATATTTTATGACGAACTTACAACTTGAATCTATGATATTTATACAATTCATAAATTAGTTTTATATTTAAATTAAATAAGGTTTCATCAATTCAAGTTGTAAACTTAACATAAAATGGTGGTACATATATCTAACTTAACATTTTCTAATGCAAAAGCTACATCCAAAAACATTACAAATTAAATAAAATGTTTACATAAATCATAAAAACTTTTTCAGTCTTGCAAACCTGAAAATCATAAAATAGAAATCCAAACAAATAAAATCCTGCAAATCACTTACCATAAATATAAATGCAATTGAATTCCATAGAAAAATATTTTGAAAACTAAAGATTTCTTTCCTATTTTCAATATCCCAAATAAATAAATAAATTACAGGTATAAGTTATTGTGATACATTGATCAAAATTTCAAAATTGGAAAAATGATTATCGAAGAGTCATTCGCACTCCAAAGAGAATCTATCTCAGGCTCGAGTCCAGACCTGCTCAAAGGCGTAAATGAATTAACCATCGAGCGGAAATGGCACAAAAATACCAAATGAATACAAGATAAATCTAGAAAGAATTCCGGATCTCGCACCGCAGCGCCTGCTGTCACTACCTTTATCATTGGTGGAACATGTGAAGAATGATGATCGGCCGGGATGTCTGTAAAGAAAGAAGAAGATGGCCATTAATTTTCGATTTTATTTTTCTGAAAGGTTTCTATGCAAATGTTTTTGTTTTAGAGATGCAAAGAATTTCGTATTAAGCATTATCGAACCAACACCATTTTTTGTTAGATGAATCAATTTATTTTACACAATGCATGTGTGCAATAGCCAAGCAAGGGAGCGCCTCTTTTCATATCAACTTTCACAAAAAGAGGCGTTGGCTAACTTTGCTAACAAATTTAGTCCCTATTGAACACATGCAATGTTTCAGAATTATAGATATAAATCCTTTTAATTAAAAAACATTGGTTTATTTTTTTCTTTGCGAATCTATTCATATTATACCAGACCTACATTTAATGGACATTTTTCTTTTGAATATATCTACGATGTTTCAACATGCAAAGATTTTATTGGGCAAAACATGAACTTTTCTAGGTTTTCAATACATACCGAGTTGACTTCTAAGCTATGTTCTCTGTAATTACCTACCGCAAGAATATCGTTAAAACCCATTAATATAACATACTCACCAAGAAAACATTTTGTACAGAAAATGCAAAACTGTCGATTTTAAAAGAAAAATTTAAGTCCTTTACTACAAAAATTAAAAATATATTATTTTACAAGCGATATATGGCTTATATTCATTCGAGTGACTACCTTCAAAGTGTATTCTGTAAGGTATATTAGTAATTCAATTAAAATGACGCAAATCATAACATCTATTGAAAATAAATAAAAATTTCTGAAAAAATTATCTGTTCAAAAGTTAAATTATTTACCAAATTGTTAGAATATGGCTAGACTTTGGTCTAATAATTCATAGGCATTTACAACAAATCTGCAATACACACAGTTAAAATTTGCACGATTTCCCAACAAATAAAAATTGAATGAACTACTTCTAAAAAAAAATTCGAGAGTCTCCAAATACTAACCAACATTGGATCGTGCGAGAGGAAGAGGAGAAACTTTGTTCCACTTGAGGGTGGCTTCATCAAGGGTTTCAACTGTGTTGAGTTCTTTGGATCCATCACAACCACCAACTGCATATGCCTTTCCATGAAGAACCGCCAAATCGAACCTCCCGCGTCCCTTTTTCATTTCAGGCAATGTAATCCAGGTATTGGTGTCTGCATCATAAGCCTCAACCAGCTTAAGGCATTCACCTCGGTCATAACCGCCACTCACAAGCAGCTTTCCATTGAAGCATCCTACTCCACTGGCGCATCTTGGAGACGACATGTTTGGGATGAGGGTGTAACTGTCCACCTTCTCGACAGACGCAGGTCGAGAGGTCTGTGGACTGGAGCTGGAGGGCGATGGCGGGCTCACTTGTTGGGTTATGGAAAGAATGGCAACATTTCCATTCAGAGTCACAACGGCAAGGTGAGAATTTTCTGCAACAACCTCAAATTAATTCTAACCACTTTAATTCTTTTCAAATCATAAATAGAAATATTTTTTTTATATTTTAAATGTATTTGTTTCTACATGTTAAATAATTAATTTGATACAAAATGTGTTTGAACCAACTTTTTATAGAAAATCCACACTAATTTTACACCCACTTGTTATCTTTTTCTTAGAAAAAAGGATAACCATTTATTTCGCAACGATAAGTTTGAAATGATTCAAGACATACCTCCAACTAAAGAGCTTGCAATCATTTTCCAATCACCATCTTGATTTTCTTCATTTTGGTCGGAGATACTTCTGTGGTAAAGCATCATTCTGGGTTTTGTTGGCTGAGTGGTGGCAGCCGACTTCTTGCGCATCTATAAGCAAATTTTATTAATAAAGTGATATTATACACATTTAAATTATATGAAATTCTCATGTATTATCAAATTTTTTTGTTGTGTACAATTATCAAAAAATTTGCTAAACAAAAAACTGTAGCAAAATTGTGGTTCTGAAACAGATTTAATAAAAAAACTGATTGGCAAGACTTTAATTATTTATTTAACTCTTTTAGGATGGATCTATCTCACTACAATAATTACCTCAAAGGCACTCGTCTAACTATAGTAAATGCATCAACTTAAAATAATTACCTTAATGTTAGTTTGGGACAATTTTCTGGAAATTTTCTTATAATCTTGGACCATTTCAGAGTCATTGCTAGACCCAGTCTGTATGTCAGCACAATCGTGAAGAGAGTTATCTAAATTCAGGTACAACAAATGTTTCTGCAAAACATATTTTGAATCAATAAACAAAGAAATAAACAATAAAAATATAAGAAAGTTCATAATTTGTTGAACAGCATAGTATAAATTTAAGACCCACCTTATCTACAAGGGAATCCAACAAGAACTCTCCTTCTTCAATCTGTCTTTTCACCCAATCGTGAGCCAAAAAGCAAAGGGCTTTGCTGGTGATCGCAGCTTCGTCTTTTGAGACGTGGATGATCTTCAGTTGGATTCTGGGAACCGCCAATGCATCTCTAGTCACATTCATGAGGTCATCCTGTCACAATTAAATTTAAATGAGTAAAAAATTGTTTCCGATTGATAATACTAGTGTTTTTATGGTTTTCGTATTGAAAAAAAAAACTTTAATTTGTTCACAAACAACAATAACTCTTGCCTGGTTCTGGATGTAGTTGTCAATCCTCTCAACCAGATCTGCATTCGCGGTGATTCCTGGAATGGTACGAACATCCAAACACGTGTCTGGTGTCAGATGCTCCATGAAGTGTTCTGCACACGCATGGGTCACCGACTCCATCTGGAAGAGGGTTAAGTTTTTTAAACACTTCTATTTAATTATAGAGTGAAGCCGAACAACAATTTTCTCAATGATATTAAGTGTAAATTGAAATATTGTTAACTTACAATACTTTGTTTTAAGGGTCTCGGATTAAACACCTTTAGGCATTAAGTGTTAACATGACATTTAAGCCTTCATAAAAGACTGTAGACCAAAGTGGAATAACATATTACAAACAATTAAATCTATTTAAAATGACCATAAAATACTTTAGTTGGCCTAGACCAAGTCTGGTTGAAAACAAGGGCAGCTAACCCGAAGTTACCCTGAAGGGTGTAAAAGGACTTTAAACAGATCAACCAACCAACCAACCAACGTCAGCTAAACCGCTCACCTTCAACCTGTTGGCGGCCCAGTAGAGGTTCCGGATCTTCTCATGGTGGACGTCCAGCGACCCCGTGTACACGAAGTTGATCAGGTTCTCGAGGACGTCTTTGTCGAAGCTTTCGCCCAGCTTGTACAAAATCTGGCAACACAAATCTTAATCAGAAAAAGTTCTAAACATTTTTCAAGTTTTAGTTTTTATTTAAAACTTATTTTTAACAAATATTTTTGTTTAATTTTAAAGTTAATTTATTTCATATAGTTTAAAGTTTATTTAATTTTCTAGAGATCTAAGTTTATTTTGTTTTCTAACGCCTAAAATAGTTCATTTATTTTTCTAATTATTTGTCCAGTCTAATTTATTTAAAAACTGAAAGTATGACAAAGTGCAAATGAATAGAATGTATTTCAGAAAATCATCTTACGTAAGAGCTTAATCATGAAAATGCTTTTGTATTAATAATAATTGTTAGCACGGTCAACCTATAAATAGCTGTCTCCATGCCATACATATCAAACAGGTTTAAAATGCCTGGGTTGAAGCAACTCTGTTACCAGTTGATTCACAATGGAAACCGGTTATGAAGTTATATAACTTTGTCTCAATCTTTTCCTTCTAGGAAAATAAGAGAAATTCTTAGAAATAATTTATTCTATGAACCAGTTTAAAATTAATATTTTTAGCTTTATTACATGACTTTGGGAGGAAAAATGCAAGATCTAATTTATCTACGTTTTATATTGTTTGTTGAACGAACATGTTTTAATATAATGAAGTTGATTAGTTCATTTGGAATTCATAAAAAGTGCGGCAAAACAATTTTGAAATAAATTATATTTTTGCTTTAAAAAGTTATGTAACGAATGTCAAATGGTATTTAGCGCCACTTTAGGTCGTCTTAATGAGTTGCATAGATTAAACATATTAAACTACCTATAACATGTTTTACATAATACCAAAAAAAAGATAGCGCAATGAAAAGAGTGAAGAATTGAGAGAAAAAGCTTAAGACAGGTAATAAATAGGCTTTATCCTTAAATTATATTTTCACTGCAAGTTTAATTTAAATCATGAATTAAAATAAATTGGCAAGCCTGTGACGTCACAGAAATACTAGTTAGAATTCGATACATTCACGTCAGAAAGTGTATTTTCAACTTTTTTTATTATTTTTAACAAATATCATTTATATTATTATTGATTATTATTACCAAATGTATTATTTATATTATTATTGATTACTATTAACAAATCTATTATTTATATTATTATTGATTAATATTAACAAATATATCATTTACATTATTATTGATTGTTATTAACATGATTACTATCAATAAATGTATTATTTATTAATATTAATAAATGTATTATTTATTAATATTAATAAATGTATTATTTATTAATATTAATAAATGTATTATTTATTAACATTAATAAAGTATACATTTATTAATATTAATAAATGTATTAATATTAATAAATAATACATTTATTAATATTAACAAATGTATTATTTATATTATTATCGATTAATATTAATAAATTTATTTCCAGTTTAATCTAACTGACAAATAAAACATTTAGCAAAGTGCGTCGTGACTGACTTTTAGAGGATAAATTGAAAGTCGTCTACATTTTTACCGATCACGTGCAACCAAACACATAAGGACATTCATCTGAGGGAGGGACTTATATAACAACGTATCAATGCCCTGTTAATGGTGAGGGTATTATATAATATTTTGTACGAGTTATGCATTCACAGGAGAACATATTATATAATATCTTACACAGGAAACTCGTATGGATGTGGGGGCTTATTATATAACATCCTATGTATAGGGGGGGGGGATTATATAATAACCTATGCTTTATCTATTCAATGTTTTCCTAACTAGATGAAGGTGCTCACTAGACCATTGACCTTAGCAAACCTTTGGTTAATTTTTAATTTTATTTTTTGTTTATTTTTTTTAGTTTAATTATATTTTTTGCATACATAGTAAGCAATGTCGAATTAAATTAATTAGCTGTATTCTCACAATTATAGTCCTTTGGTGGCCACATAGAAAAATTCGTTGCATACAACAATTTTGTTGATACGTTAGCTATAATATGTTTTAATTTGTATTGAAATATTTATTAAGTATTTATTAGTAAAGTTACTGAAGTTAAAATATTTTTTCCGATAAGATTTCACTCATGAAGGTGATAGGATAAGGTTATCAGTTTTCATAATTGAACTTTATCTTTGAATTGCGTTTCAAGTTTAGTATAAAAAAAGATACAACTTGAAGGGTTCATTTATGAATGTTTTTATTTATATTAATATGAGAAGATACATTTAATTGAGTTGGAAGTTTTATTAAACTTAACACCTTCTATGTTTGTACTTCAGACCGGTTTTTTTTCGGCTTATAAACTGTAATCGATACCATGGTATCAATTTATATTACATTTGGGTATTTTGCATTCTTTAAAAACATTATGAAAACTAACATTTTAGAAAGTTTCGTACAATAACTAAAACTAATTATAGTAAGAAAATTGTCCTCAAATTTATAACAATGAGCTGGGTGCTTTGATTTTAGGATGCTCTAGCGGTTTTTTTTATTTTAAGATTTTCTAGCATTTTTTTATTGATTTTAGGATTTGCTAGCAATTTTTTATTGGTTTTAGGATTTTCTAGCATTTTTTTTAACATAATTTTAATGGAAATAGTTCTTAACTTGTTCCAAGGATCCAATTTAAAAACTAATGTAATTTTAAACACAATAAAGATATGTTATAAGAACAATAAAACAGCAATGCATAATAAGAATTACTATTATGATAGTTAAATGTTAATACAATTAAATACTAGTGATGTTAATACAGTAAACGCTACTACAAAAACAATGTAAACTAGCAAACTCATTTGTTAACGATTTTATTTTATGTATGTGGCGATAAAAAATTTGTTAGCAACGACATCGGAAATGCTACACTTATGTAGAGCTTCGCTACGCACACTCGACAAAAACTAAAGGCTGGTCGGCCTCAGCCGCTGCGCCACATA
Source organism: Archaeomysis grebnitzkii (assembly GCA_031471125.1). Classification (NCBI taxonomy): domain Eukaryota; kingdom Metazoa; phylum Arthropoda; class Malacostraca; order Mysida; family Mysidae; genus Archaeomysis; species Archaeomysis grebnitzkii. The sequence continues at coordinate 17,584 of JARUHE010356857.1, forward strand.
CCTTGTCCTCCTTGGTGGCCTTGTTCTCGTCGTCGGCCGTGAACAACTCGAAGAAGAACGGCGACGCCGATGCCAGAACAGACCTGTGGGCGTAGATCTCGCTCGTCTTGCCCACCTGCAGATTGACATTTGTGTTGAAATTGTTTAATGTTATTTAAATTATATATTTAAATAATTTAATGTTGTTTAAATAATTTAATGTTGTTTAAATAATGCAATGTTGTTTAAATAATGCAATGTTGTTTAAATAATGCAATGTTGTTTAAATAATGCAATGTTGTTTAAATAATGCA
>JARUHE010356967.1:0-17876 GCA_031471125.1 Archaeomysis grebnitzkii
ATAGAGAGCGGTATCCTCCCTGCCATACACCTTAGACCAGTGCAGTATAGTTACCAACCATTTTAGTACCATACCCCACTTTTTTGTTACCATTTTCTTTATGTCCCCACCCGTTAATTGTTTAGTATGATATAACAAATTGTATCTTTGAAATAAAACTAAAGAGTTTAACTTCAAATTTAATCAAATAAATTCATTTTATAATGTGTATAACATACCTACCATCAGATTAAATAAATTAAATTACAATCAATTAATGAAACCCTTGAACTGATGTCTACAGTAAAAAAATTGTTAATTTCAATTAGTGATATCCAGTCGGTTTCTTTTATTTAGTAATAAGTCATTGACAGCACTAAATCCACATTCCGCTAAGTATGACAATGGGAATAGTAACAGTAGTTTTCTTGCCAACATACTTGTATTTGGATATTTAGCTTGTGCTTGTTCACATAACCACATCATTTTTCCTTATGTTGAATAGGGCATTAATGGAGTCATCATTTTGTGATTCTTAAAGTTCTCCTTGATACTCCATGGTTACATCTGACAGATTCACTATCAATGACCGAGTCATCCAAGATGGATAATTAATTTCTTTCAAATCAGAAAATCTGAAGTTGAAATCGCTTACCATTATCTTTAAGTGCTCTACAATAACAAGACAAGTAGCATCTGTTACCTCAAATTTATTCAGCCAATAAAATTGTTCAAATTTTGTTCACAGAAATATTTTTTTGGGATAATTCAAGAAAATATATAAAGCCAAATATCTTGGTTTTTGAATTAACAAGAGTCACATTTGTTCCTTGGAGCTCCTTATTTAAGACATTGAGTTTTTCAAATATATCTGCTAAATAACTGACAAATGTTTTACCATCAACTGTCAGTAACAGAGTCATATAAGAACTGACAAAAATATCAAATAATTCCATGAATCTTGGCAGGCAATTCCCCTTTGATAAGTTTCTCCTACAGGGGAAACTTTTTGGGAACTAAATTATGTCTATGAATAACACAATGCACTAACAACATTTGGGGATTGTAGTCTTTCAATAATTTTAAAACTCCATATTTCTTGCCCATCATCACTGGAGCACCGTCTGCAGCACAAGATATAATGTTCTACATTTGTATTTGCTTATCATCTAAATATGTTTTTAATTTCTTATATATATCAATTGCAATAATGGTGGTTTGTAATGCTTCGCAGAATAACATATCCTCAATAATTTATCCATTATCAACATATTTTACATAGGCCATTAACAGAGCTTCAATATCTCTTACAGTTGATTCGTCCATCTGTATTGAAATATTTGTATATTTTAATTTTTCAACTAGTTATATTTCTACATCACAACTCATTTAATCAATTCCGCTACTAACAGTATTATTACTGAGATCTTGGTCATCTTTTTTAAGAACTACTTTCAAAAAAGTTGATATTGCGGGCTTAATAACTAAATTCTCCCCTATTGTATGATTTTTGCCACATTTTTCTATGAGAAAAGAAATTTCATAAATAACTTCAAGACCACGATCCTTGCTTGCACTTCTTGCAGAGAACAATGAATTTATCGTTGACATTTTTTCAAACTTCTCCTTTAGGGATTTAAAATACTTCAGTTTTGAATTAAACACGAATACTGTGTTTTGCCTTCAAATGATTTTCGATGCGACCTTTCTGCATGGATTCATTAGTCAAACATTGGTGGCACAACAGACACAAAGTCAACCTTTCACCATGAGTCGCTGGTATGAACCCAATCAGCAAGTACTCTTCTGAATACGAGCGAACTTTTTTATGGCGTTCACACTGTTCATTTTATGCATCATAAGGGTAACTGAAAAAGTGAAAATAAAGTATTTATATACTTAGGAAAATAAATTTGATGTCTAACTTCTAAAACATACAATGTCATTATGCAGTTGCCATTTCAAGTAAATATTGAGCTTTATATTCAAAGTCTTAAATTAATGTTATTGTGACAAGATCAATGAATGATTATTTTTATACATTATTTTCAGAGAATAACAAGATCAATAATCATAATGAAAAACACTTTAATCAGCCCTCTCAGTGAAGCAGTGAGGAGACAGATAACCATATCAACATGAAACTTGTGTTTGTGTTTAATTCAATATGGCCTCCATGCTTTATTGTGCACATTTAATTTGGTGGTGGTTAGTTTCCCCTGTTTTTTTTAGCTTCAGTGGGAGCGTTGAGCAGCTGACTAAGACTCACCTTCTTCCTTGACAGCCTGCAGATGAAGAACTGCATTCTGCAAAGTTAAACAAGTCAGCAGCCACGCATATAGCTGGTGCCAGATGCACGATAACATTAGTGGGCGAACACTTGCCTAGATTGTACAACTTGTTGTGCTCAGCTGGGTTGTAATTACAATTTTATCCTATAAATTTATAATTTTTACCCATATAGGGTAACATGGAAAAAAATGTTGATATTACTATATTTTTCATATTGCTCCACTATTATTAGTGAATTGCCCCCCAGTGGGGCGTAGGCCCCACGTTGGGAATTACTGCCTTAGACATACTATACATATACACCATCTAAAGTTTAATTTAATTTTTAATTTTTTGTTTATAAATTTTATCATGCATGAAAACGCTTTGTCTACACATTTTACTGAGTACTGATTTGTAGTAAAACATTTATTTTTCAAGTTATTTAGGCTGTTGTTTGAATTGTTTATAAATACTTCACCATACGCCATTTTTCGTTCCCTGTAAAAAGTTATGAGGCGCTCAAATCAGTATATACAACATGCAATACAATTATTAATATGAGGTTTAGTATGTTACATTTCATCAAAAAATAACAAAGTTACATAACTTTGAAAATCGAAAGCGCGCGTGTAAGAGGGTTGTTTTAGTGTCTCTGCGCCCTAATAAGTTATATAAGTTATATTTGTGTAAAGATTTATTTAGATATTCACTTTTTTTCGTATACTTCTGAAATGAAAACTAGAATAATAAAGCTATTACTGCAATCATAATGGTAATACTAATAATAATAGCAATAATAATAATACTAATAATAACAATATAATAGTGTTCAGTAAGCATGTTTAATTTTTTACTACATATTTTCTATAAGAATTTAATATAGGACCCCATTATTTCTCAAAATTATATAAGATAAACAACAATGAAATGATGTTAATGCAAAGTAAAACGAGATTAAATTGTTTGATTTATTATGGCTCTATATCTTAGAATGTTGTCACCTATCAATCATACTTTTTAAATAATAAGTAGAATAAAAACAACATTAACAAACACATAATTTTGTAATTAATATTCTTATTATTGCTATAAGTATTATCAGTATCATTATAATAATCAATAATATCAAAATTACCTAGATTGTTGTTATAAATGTTTTTATTATTTTTAATATTATTGCTATTATTATTATTATTATTACACTTTTGAAAGCCTGCAGATACGCCCACTATTCCTACGGAGGTCATGACACAGTTTTTACATTCTTTAAACAATGTCAAAAATGGATTAAATAGTATCAGATTTTCCCCACTCTCTTATCTAATAGCAAACTTGACGGTGTTGCCTAAATCCTGTCTGCATGCATCGAAGAGTTTTTCATTTGGGGAACTGTGTGAAAACAAAAACCACAAAGTTGTTAAAAGCAGAATCTATAAAAAATAGATTAGATATACGTACTTGCAAAATAGTACTTAATTGGAAACCAATTAAGATGCGCTACTTGACAACAGACGACAAAATTAATAAGACAAATAATTTTAAGTGACAGGAGAGTGCATACTAAATATGAGAAACGATATCGAAATCACGAGAAATGAAGAAAAATATATTTATGTTAGACAATGAAGATACTTAAACAAATTTTGTATTTGTGGTCGATGCCAGCTACATATTAAGCTGTTTCACGCAACAGCTGCGTATTAAGTTAACTTACGCAACCGTTGCACGATGATAAAAATGTTCAGTTTATTACCTTTATGAACACCCTTCGTCTATCCTGCAGATTTCAAAAGTTATTAATGTATTAATGAACACCTATTAATACATTACTAACCTTTTACATCTGCAGGATGGATGAAAAGTGTTCATAAAGATGATCCTCTGAAAATTTTTATCACGCAGCAATCGTGCAACAGTTGCGTAAGGTAGCTTAATACGCAGCTGTTGCATGAAGCAGTATAATGCGCAGGTGGCATCGACCGCAACAATGTAGGTTTAATGTTTTTCTGTTTATTTTAACGATTTCACTATCTTGGGAATTTTTGATGTCAATACTTGAAATATTCGAAAAAAAACTAGAGGGGCAGCCCTGGCTATGACGCGATGCTATCACAGATCAACTGTTCTGTGGTGCTACCACTGAAATTTTCAGGAAAACCAAATATCAGGGTTGGAAAAAAATCTTTTTAAAAATGTTTTCAAATGTTAATTATGAAACTTATTGTACTTACCAATATAAATCAGAACTAGTCAGCATGCTCGTTGTCAAGGTAAGTGGGTAGCCACATTTTTTCAGTTTATTGAAGAAAAAATCAACTTGCATACATATTTTATGGTTATCTATTTTTCCACAAAAGCAATTTTGTTTTATCCATTTTAAAAAAGTACACCTGATATTTTTTCTCATTGAAAACGATGAAGGAAAGAGCTTTTAAAATGTTAACCACTTAATTTATGCTGATAACCACTGGTCTTACTATAAAAACACTGATGAGAAAGATTTATTTTTAAATTATACCTTGAAAACCAGAACCTTGGAGCTATGCCTAAAACTTTTCTTCCTCTTCTAATCCTTCTTCTGTATTTCTTTATTTTATGTTTTCTTCTTAATCCTTCTTGTGTACCTTGCCCTGACAGCTCCTCTTCTAAGTACTATTTTTTCCTGCTTCCATGATGTGCATTCTAAATTTTTTCTTGTCATAGTTTGTCTCGCCATTAGTATGTCTTTAACAGTTTCTACATTAATTGTCGAGGGTATTTAGTTGGTGTTCTGGGATGTAAGCGAAACAACGGTTAATGTGGATTGAGAGAGGTCATGAACTTTTTTGAGGTCCAATACTTTTAATTAAACAACAATCCCATCTTCACTGACGAGAGATTTCTTCTGTATTTGCTTGTAAAATTCAAAGAGAGACTTCAAACAATATTCCTTTAACATTCTAGTAGCGGCTTCATTCACAAGAGGTTCTTCAATTAAATGTGCCATTGCCCTTCTAGTGACCCGTCAGATTGCGACAGAAACGAAATTAATTGAGATTGGTTCAGAAGAATTTCCTCCATAATATAATAAAAGCCCCAAAAAATGTTTTTGACTGAAACAATACAAATCGCGATCATTCTAAAACTAAATTTTTACATCGCATGCATGCAAGTTTCACATTTTGTTCATTACGAAGGTATTTCTTTTTGGATTATAAGGATATTTAGTATATGCATATACTTATATAGTTTCAGATAGGATGAGCAATGGTGCAAACAAATTTGAATTACAATTAATAAACATGTTCAAGGTAAACACGAATTTTCCATTCCATAGGTCACTTTAAAACGTTTATTATCATAAGATAATTAACAATTTTAACATTACATATATTATATCATTGTCAAGCTGATGTTTTTTACATTCTATGGTTTTAACTAAACAAAATAAAACATGTAAATACTCAAGCGGGTTGTCTCTCACACCTCAGATCACGCGCAATAACATGTAGCCGTAGCTTGTTTATACATAAGCATTTGTTTTTGACTAGTAGATTCTCGTTACTTTTTATTTAAATATTTATTTGTTTATATTTCTAACTAATTGAAGACAAATATAAGAACGATTGTATCTGGGTTGTATAAACATTATATATACAATATAAGGGACATGATTTAACAAAGGAAATATGTACAGAATATAATCAATTCAAAAGATATAATAATAATCTTACTAATTATAATATATCTTATTTAGGTATGTATACTTATATGAAAATTTACAGAACACTGAATAAGTTTAACTTAGTTAAGATAAATATTTTCCAAGTAGTAGCCAAGTAGGTGATTCTTCTATGGAAGAAGCAGTTCTCACTAGCATATTATACCTGGCCAGCACCATCTTCAAGCACCTCTAGTTGGTATGTCTTATTATTTCATTGAAGGGCAATACAACTTTCCCGTTGAACATCTCTGATGCACTCCATCGCCAAGAATGTCCATGCAATATCTAAAAGATATGAATAATAAAACTTCTAATTATTTCAGGCAGATTTTGCTGTCTTCTCCATCTTCAACACTGTCTGCACCAAGAACAAACAAATGAGCATTGAAGCCCATGCCAGCAGCAGCTACAGCACAGGGTCTGACAACCTGGTTTCAATGTATACCGCACAGAAATGACTGGTTTAAACTTTCTATCTGAGAGTCTCCATCCCCAGTCTACATCATTCAGTGTGTACTCCTGCCACTCTTCAACTTGGTGATAGACACGCAGCTGGAGAAGAACACCTCCATCAATAAAGTATGTGATATGGTTTGTGCTACCTCGGACTAAATGACGCCAGTTAGCTGAACCTTTACAGCTTTCAGGATTTTTTTCTTCCCTTTGAACATATGTGAAGAGTCTCACTCCCAACAAAAATTTTAACATTATTACAGGCAAATATTTGCCTGTATAAATATACCAAAACATAGACTAACTTGTTTTGCATCACTGATGTTACATAAGATGGAGTAAGCCATTTTACAGGTGTTGCAAGAAACGGTTAAAGTGTTAAGCTAATGGTGGCGCCCAATAAACATTTGTTCAATAAAATTGAAGTTTGTTTTTACATGACTACGTTAATTTCATATTTATATTTGAAATTTTTGACCTTAAATTTTATCCTTCAAGTTTATCAAAACTATTAAATACAATATTTGTCGAATGGTTAAATTTATTTGTAGCTTAGACTATATTATTGATTATTAAATTGTGTTTATTTTTTATAAAAGAATACTACAGGAGCAAAGCGTACGTTTGCTGGGAAGAGGCTTCAAAGAATGACAGTGAACTTTTTATTAGTAAATAGTAGACGTATTGAAAAAAGTTTCGTAACTTTAAATCACTTAAAATTGATGTAACCAATTGTTAATAAATTCGTCTCTGTTAATTAGTTATTTTTATTGTAAATATGTAACCATTCAAGGTTTTCGCTCGACAATAAATGTTATTTTCACCAAAGTAAATTATTAATAAGTAAGCCGGACTATTTTTTTTAAATTACTAACCATAACTGATTGACCAACCCGGAGTTTTAGATGCCCTAAGAAAATAGGCAATCAATATGACGCACAAAGATTATATTATCAGTCCCTAAATTTTTATTTAGTATATTTGTATTTTTAATTAATAAATTTGGTTTCCTTTGATTAAATTGATTATTATTATTTATTATTTCATTTTAGATTTTATTGTACATTCAATTATTTTATTTTTATTAATGAAGTGTAAAAATGAAAAATCGTGTTGAATTATTTTTTTTTAAATTTTATATAATAGGCCTAAACTTATAAATGTAGATCATAATTTCTTTACATCCTCCAAAAATACCCTACTTATTTATCCTCCAAATATACCCTACTTATTTATTAACCTATTGATGTACAACATCTATAACGTTTTCCACGCTATGTACGTTAATATAAAACCTTATTGTTTATAGTTTTAAGATGGTTATTTACAAACCGGTTCAATAGGCAATCAGCCGAGATTTCGAAGGACGACGATTTTATCAATTTTCCTTTTTAATCTAATTTATTAAACTATGAACAAATTTAGCTTAAATAGGACATCTCATTTTAAGGGTAAGCGATAAGGATCACAATGAATTAAAAATAAATAAAGTGAATATGTATCAATATAATTTGATTTAAAGATACAACTTGATTTGAAGATATAGTTTGGTTTGAATATTTAACTTGATTTGAATATTTAATTTGATTCGAAGGTAGATTCAAGAGCGGTAAAACAAGACGTGGGGTGAAACGGGACTTCTTAGACCAAAAATATTGAAAAATTATTTTAAAATAGTTAAAATTGTCAAATGTAATTAAACTACAGCTCATTTAAAAGAGAATTGCTTAATTATTAATAATATGAATGATTAAAGTAATAATACTTAAGATAATATGTGTTTACAATTTTTAAAAATTGGCAAAACACATTATAAAAATTTGATTTTTGATATTTAGCTTTCAAAAACTTCTAGGTAACTCAAAAATTAAAGTAGTTAGATATATGAAATTAGTAGCATGTTGTAGAAAAGGCTCCTTGCTTGCTTTTTATATAAATTTTATTTGTGAAAAAAGTGATTATTTTTTTGATCAGTTTACTAAAGTGTGGTGAAATGGGACACCTCGCAATTTTTTTTATTGTATTAAAGATATTTATACCCAGAAATTAACAAGTATTGGCAATAAATCCCAAAAAACCTTTTGTACATATGTTTACTAGTATAAAAGTATTATAAATTAGGAGTGTTAAAAAAATAAAAAATGGAAAAAATAAAAAAAATGAAGCCTAAACATAGGCTATGGGTCAAAATTCTTTGAGAAATCTGTAAGTAGGCTCATCAGAAATGAAGATTTTTTCTTCAAAATTACATAAAGTAATTCATTATTTTTTTGTTAAATCGATTTATTTTCACTTTAAAAATGTTGTCTCGTTTCACCCCACACCCGTGAGTTGAAACGAGACGCTGTTTATGAGAGCCTAATAAAAATATCAAATGAATTTAATTTTTTTTGAAACTAGCATGAATTTATAGTCAAGAGGTACAATGCTCCGCCCCATTCTTAAAAATGAAAAAAAATAGCTTAGGTTCCGCAGTCAAAAAAAAAATCGTCCCGTTTCACTCCTTGTGACCCTATAGCTTGACAGCTTATATACTTTTCCATCCACAACGCAGATAAAGTCGAAGACTTAGGCTACGTTCTTGACCAACCTTTTTTCTTTTGAATCAACTTTTTTTAAATTAAAATTGTATCACTATTTTAATATCGTATTGTGACGGGTTAAAAACACATCCTGTTTCGGTTAAAAAATGTTTTTATGTTAATATTGATAATTATAGAGATATATGTATAATTTTTTATTTCTCTATAACTATAAATATTAACACAAAAACAATTTCTTAATCGAAGTAGGGTGTGTTCTTAACCCGTTACTATACGATATTAAGTTAGTGATACGATTTTAAATTAAAAAACAGTTGATTCAAAACAAACAAAAATTAGTCGAGAACGTAACCTTAGAGTTCACGAATAACAGGAGCCCATTTAACTTTTTTTTCACTGTATCTTACATTTATTAATTTATACTAATGTAAAGTTGTCTGATAAGATGCCATTGGTTTCTGTGGAACTGTTAGCATTCCACTAATGACCTAAATATCACATAACTTGAAAAAGAAAAAGAAGAATTTCGATGGGGCCCAAAGAAGTTCAATGCCTGAACGCTTGCCAAGTGTTAAAAGGCACTGAGTAAATCTGCAACCATTGATTCATCGTCTTCCATTTAGTGAGGTTGTTCATCCGTGAAAATGTTTATGAAATAAAATAAACTGGTTTGATGCTAAACTGAAAAAAACTTGACCAACTTTTTTGTCTAGGCTAGTCAAAATTTACATCATAAAATTAACTAACCTTTCGTACATTTTTTGTTGATTCAATCAAATTTCTTATGAATCAATCAAAATCGTATCACATTGTACCAAGATACGATTTTGATTCAACCGCAATAAAGTTCGATGATGTCAATTTTGACTATCTAAGCCAAACAAGTTAGTCAAGTTTTTTCTGTGTAGCCTCAAACCAATTTATTTAGTCAAGTGTTTTTAGTGTAGTCACGAAAGTATTTATGCAGGTGTTTGTTCAATAAATACTAATTTAGTGTTTTTTTTTACAAACATTCAAGTTTTTTAAAAACATCAGAATTGTTTGAAAATTTGTTGTTTATAATTTATAAGCGTTTTTGAATTTGTGAAATTAATTGGATTTTTGTTATAAAAAACTTGTATTAGTGAAGAAAAACTTTAACAGAGGTTTGCTATCAAACATAATATATAATGTAACAATAACAATTTGGAGAATAATTATAATAACAATTATAAAACAAAAACAAAAATAACAGATTTTAAATAATGATAAATATAATAATACAGTTAAATAATAAAAGCAATACTAATACAATTTAAGTAATAATAGCAATAATAATACAATTTAAATAACAATAAGTCAACGATCTTGGCCACGTTGAAACATAGCTTCCTGACTGATCAGCGAAGTTAAGCAACGTTCGGTCTGGCTAGTACTTGGATGGGTGACCGCCTGGGAATGCCAGATATAATAAAGTTCTAGAAATTTATTAATTATTTTGAACTTCCTCAAATGCAAAATTGTTTGAACATCAAATAAAAATAATAATTAAAAAATAACAATAAGAATAACAGAAAACTATCTCGTTTAGATAATAATAATAACACTAACACACCATAAATAATAATAATAATAGTAATTACAATATATTTAAATAATAATTATACAATTCAAATAATAATACAAATAATAATAACCAATTTGAATAATGAAACAGTAAACAAATGCAATTAAAATAATAAAATAATGAAAATAACACAATTTAAATAAAAATAATGATAAAAATAATTAATCTAAGAAATAAAGCAGTAATATTAAACCAATTTAAAGAATAATAAAAAAATTGAATAATAATAATTATTATTTAGTTTGACTAATCGTTATTAATTAATTGATGAGTTACAATTTAATTAACCGAACGGTTCAAATGTCTCGCGACTCATTCAGTAACTTTAATCACTTTAAAAACTATTTATGTATACTTCATTTCCAATCCATTGATGCATAAATGAAAACAAAATATGAAAAAAAAATGATCAAAAAGTTTTCTATGTCCAAAAATCAGAAATGTCAATCGTAAGTGGTGTTACAAAATGAGAAAACATCATTTAATAAAAAACTCACCTTAGGGACTATTCATGCACACTTTATTTCAAATCCAGTGATGCATAAATCAAACTAAAATAAGAAAAATTTGTTAAAAAAATTCTTAGTTAGGTTGATAAAAAAATGAAGATAAAAAGTAACAAAATCAAATGAAAATACCTAGCAATATATTGTATAGATGATATATAAGCATTCAAGTCATTGTCTAACGCTGACGCGACGAGGACGACGACATCGGAATTGCTAGCCTATGTAAAGTTTTACTATGCGCGATCGACAATAATAATATATTAAAAAAAATATTACTATAATTTTGACAATAATAATATAATTTAAATGTTAACAATAATAAAACAGTTTAAACAATAGTAACAATTTGGTTTAGTTAATTGTTATTAATTAATTATTAGAATAGGATTTATATAATAATAATACAATTTAAACAATACTAATAAATATCAATAATAATAATAACAAAAATAATATTATTTAAATGATAATAATACGAATAATATAATTCAAATAATAATAATACAATTTATGAAAGAGCAATTAATAATTCAATAAATCGATATTTGTAAACTCTCTGGATAAGCTTAAATACGATCTTATAAAGGAATTAAGAATAATTTTAAGCAATCTTGTAAGCGAATTGAGTACAATTGTATACGATCATGTAACGGATTATTATGGTACATTTTGATGTAAGTTTCTGTTTTTCTCTAAATAGAAGATACATTGTTACTCATATTTGTTCTATTTATTCATGATGGTGAAGAGATTTGGCTCCGAACTGAGGGAAAGAAATACTCCAAAGGTAAATGGTGTCCTTGAGGAGTTGCTTAAGGTGGGAGTGGATACATGATGTAACGACCTTAAATGGAAGTGCGACAGGGAGGACTGCAACAATTAGTGTGGTATCACGCTTATACTGTAGGTGTCATTTGTAAAGTAGTTACAAGTCTCCTGTTAAGCCACATTCACGATTATTTGATCTCTACCCTGCGCGCTAAGCAGGCTGAGTTCACTTCGAGAGGTCCATCATTTTTTAGGCCGAGACCATGGAAGAAATTGCTGGACGAATACTAAGCCAGTCAATAAGCACGACTAACTGGTAGACAGTGTAGGAGTTACAGCCACAAAAAAAACCCTGAGGTCTAGAACAGACAGAAGTTTCACTCTGGAAGAGCAAAATACTATGTACCTAACGATGGGCCCAAAGCAAAACTATGCTGCTAGAAAATGACTAGAATTAACTTTAAAATGAAAACTTGAATTAAATTAAATTAGGGTGAAGCAACAGACCCAATTTGATGATCAATAGCATAAGCCGCTACATCCATATTAAAATCACTTTGCCTACTTAAAATTAAAACTCAAAACCAAAATCAAGATGAAGCAACAGGCCCAATTTGATGATCGATAGCAGGAGTACGAACCGCTACATCCATAATAAATCAGCCTGCCCACTTGACCAGAATGATAGTTAAAATTATTAATGTTCTTCAAATATAAATAGTTTCTTCAAATTATCAATGTTAGTAAAATTAAAATATATTCTGAAAATTTATTAATGTTATTAAAATAAAAAACATTTACTTTGTTGTTTAATCCTTCACTTTTCAACAATACTAATTACACAATTGTGAACAACTTATATATATAAGGTAAAGGAAAGAGATGACACACTTTACTATTCACCCAATGCGTCAAAATTTCTTTCAAATATTTGCAGGCTCAAAAAAGTCGTACACAAAATTATATATGTAAAGTAAAGAAAGGATATAGACGGACGTTGCTCTTCACTCAATGAGTCAAGATCTCCTTCAAATATTCACAGGTTCAGTAAAAGATGAACAAAATAATGTCCAGCTGCAGTATTCACAAAATGCATGCATTGACTGCAGACTTGAAATAGTTTATAGGTTCAGAAAAAACCTGAGCAGAATTGTTACTTACCAGCAACATTATGGAAAAATACATTGACTATATACCTAAAATATTCCGGTCAGAACAATGAATTGCTTCATTAGGAAGAGCATTCTACATTTTAGAAAAGAATGAAATACAACATCTAGCATACTAATATGTTTTGTAATTTATAGCATAATCATTTAAAGTTGAAGCATACGTAGTTGGCCTGTCATGAGTATATGGAGCAGACAGTCGAGGGTGCAGTGGAGGGTTCACATTATTGAATGTTTTATACAGAAGTGATAAGTCGTCAAATTCCTACGATTTTCAAGTTCAATGAAGAAATTAGGCAGGAGGAGGCGGATATTATTAAGAGCACCACTGAGGCTCAATGTGATTATGGATATCGATAGGGCATCTTAATAGGTTATGTCGGTTTCAAAAGGCGTTTGACTCTATGGATAGGGGACACTCTTTAGAATTTGCTTCGTAGACTTGAGATTACTTCTATAGGAAACTGGAGCTGATGATCCATTAGTAAATACTATTTTGTTTAAATATAAATCCTCTATTTTCCTCATATAAACAATTTCTTGATTTTTAAAAGGTAAACTAAAACTTATGTAACCGTCTGAAATACAATTTCAAGTTGGATTTTTCGAATTATACAACTAACAAACTGTGCATAAACTCAAAGCTAATGCAGATTAAAATTTCCTACAACATAGGGCTTTAACATTGGGTGATTAAAATTATCTAGGGCCAGAGCTACTTCTGTGAAAAAAGATAAATAAGTTTAATATTTTTGTAATGTTCTTCTGTTTTCATAAATGTATGTTTATTGCTCAATAGCTTAATAAGTTTACCACCTCTAAAGGTTTTCAAAAGCACTTTAAATCTTAGATAACTGCTAACATCAAGTCTAAAATACCATAAAACTATCATTGAAAATAACTCCAACCGTTCTCAACGATGTTTCCCTTCAGAAACTAAATAGTTAAAGATATTAATGAATAATTTAATAAACTGAATACAAATCGAACTATTTTTACAAACAATCAAATTAAAAAAGAAGAATGATAAATGGTTTATCAACAACTTTCTTTTCAAGTAACAGATGTCAACACGGTTTACAGAAGTTGTAACACCTTTACTTTATATTTTGATCAAATAGAAAAACCAATGAACGTTAATGTTGATTTACAACTGTAAGAAAATTCTGTTGAAATATAAAATAAAAACAAAAATACTGTGATTAATTTTTTTGAATTGTCTAAATAACAAAACTAAAAATTGGAAGATTAAAACAAAAATAAGAAAATAGATATCCACCAAAACTAAATCAAGAATAAAATACCAAATAAGTTCCCTCAACTACAGAACAATCTTAAATGGAAAATAAATAGCAATAAGAAATAAACAACTTATCATGCAATCAATTTCAAAACTTGGGAAAAATATTCGAGGAAATAAAAGAATAATTCTTGAAAATGAATGATGAATAAACGAAAGGGCACAAAGAAGAAAGAATGAAAAATAATAAAAAAGAAAGAAAGAAAGAAAGAATAAATAATAAAGTTAGAAGTCATAGTTGAAACTACCATGGAGTAGATTTACTTTCTTATCATTAATATTTATAATTAAAAAAAAAAATTGTATTATGATTTATATATCATTTTGTCGGTACGAGCTTTCCAAAATGTATAGAATATAGCACACAGTAAGTTAGAAATGACTTTGAATGATAAAAAAGTGAAAAATATTTTACAAAAGTTATAATAAAGAAATAACTGAACACAGCAAACACATAACAAATTAGAATTAGAATTATGATAAAAATAAATCTGAACACAGAAAAACTCTGAAAATGTTTTGATTGCAGCCCCAAATATCGATTAGGAAATAAGAATATAAAATTATAGAGTACGAGCTTTCCGAACATGTATAGAATATAGCACAAAGTAAATTACAAATGACTGTTGAATGATAAAAAAGTGCAAAATATTTTATAGAAAGTTATAATGAAATAAATAACTGAATACAGCAAAAACATAACTAATTAGAATTAGAATTATAATAAAAATAAATTTGAACACAGAAAAACTCTGAATATGTTTTGATTGCAGCGCCAAATATCGATTAGAAAAAAAAAGAATATAAAATTATAGGGAAAATTTGATAACTTTTGTTTGTTTCATTGAAACATTGAAAATATGATAATAATAATTATGATAACATTAAATATAAGAAAAAATCTAATAATAAAATTAATAATAATAATAGAAATGCATGTAATAATAATAATGTTAACAGTAATGAAAACAATCAGAATAATAACAACAATAACAATAGCGATTAGAAAATTATTTCTTGAAGAATACTGATTTTTAGGTCTTATCATGTTGTGGTTTTATCTATTTCTTAATTGAACTATCTATATAGTTCAAACGCTGCAGATGATGTCGACGCGCTACGCCCGACTAACTTAGATTTAAATATGCCAATTGTTTCATAAGAAAAATTGATTCAATCTCAAAATGCACTCGGCTTCTAACTTCTTAATAATAAGACCTGATTTTTATATTTTTATATTTCTTCTTTAATGAACTTTTATAAATGTATATACATTTTCGATTTAATAGGCTGGGTGAAAATATTCAGGCAGTTCTGGAACAAATCAAAACAGTCTGTTGAACATTCATCACAACAATTAAATATATAAATTAAATTCTTAGAATAGATTGAAAAACAAACTATTGCTATTTATAAATTTCCTTAAAACATATTTTATTAATCAAACGATCTCAATTATTGAAACTCTGAAACATATATATATTTATTCACTATATATATTCATATGTTCATAAAAAAACGGTTAAAACCTTCAATATACAAACATTTCACCTACCATTAAACAAGGAGTCCATATTGTTTAAACTTGGTTTTCGGTCTTGATGAAACTATTTTCTTCCGATAGTAGCTACAAATCCAGATGAAATAGATGCAATAATATAAATCCGGTTTGCTATTATAATGTATTTTTTTGGTAAGAGAGGAAAGAAAAAAATAGTTAGAAAAAAAAGATACGAAAAAGAAAAGTGACTCTATCTTTGCGGCGTTTATTATGGGGATGAACCCCTAGGATCTTTTCTATACTCTTTTGCTCTGCGCCTACCACACGCACATTTCACACTGGAGTTTGCTCACATTGTCCTCTCTTTTTCTGTTTGGGCACCGTGTTCATATTTTTCATATTGGTGAATAATGCTTACGTTCATTATTGGTAGCTTAGAAGATTGAAGGGCATGGAAATTAGTTTTGTATATTTCACAAATAGCATTTATAATACGGTTCGTGCTCCTGCTAATCATCGTCAAATTTGGCCTGTTGCTTCATCTTGATTTTTATTTAATTGTAAGGTTAATTCTAGTCATTTCCTAGCAGCATTTGTTTTGCTTTATGTCCATCTTTAGGTGCATAGTCTTTGGTTCTTCCAGAGTGTAACTTCTGTCTGTTCCACCACTCAGGGGGTTTTAGTGGGTGTAACTCCCACACTGTCTACCAGCTAGTCGTGCTTATTGACTGGCTTGGTATTCGTCCAGCAATTTCCTCCATGGCTTAGGCCTAAAAAAAAACAAAAAAGAACAGTGCTCACTTTTTTGTTGATTCAATCATCTTTCTTGTGATTCAATCAAAATAATATCACATTGTACCAATATGATACGATTTTGATTGACATACAAGTTAGTCAAGTGTTTTCAGTGTAACTTTAAGAATTTTCAAAAATAGATTCATATTACAATGTTTGTTCGATGTTTTATTTTATGTGTGTATGTGCGTGCGTGTCGTTACGTAAAACTAATGCATTTAAATGTTATATTTAAAAACGTTTGTTAGCTCAGCAGCTTCTCTAACCCCTTAAAACCTGTGCATACTATAGCATAAGGGTAATTTCCAATACTAACGCCGATGTATCTTAAGCGTTAATTATTCAGGCTGCAGAGGGTTGAATAAGACCTAACCATGTTTATAATAAGAGCTCGAACTTGAGAATTTAAATGCATCGGATTTAATGTTTTTTTTTATGTTTATTCAACGTGAATCTTATTTATTATGTAAACATATTTGTTTCAATAATAATTTCTCCCCTTTGATCGATTGATCGACATTTCATTTTGTTTTATTTATACTTTTGTTCATTATTTTTGCTGCCTTGCAGAATGTACAAGGCTATGCACTTAAATGATGATGACGTAGTCGGTTGCAATGAATACTTTCTTCTTGGCCCAATTTGAAGCCTCGCTTATGTCCTTATGAGTTTTTCAGCCCAATTAGCTCTTAATTAAGAGACACAGAAACAACAATTAACAAACAAAAAAACAACCAAAAAGAGGCAAAGAAATAACAATTAAGAGAGAAGGAAAGCACAAAGGAATGCGGAAATAATAAGTAAAAGAGAAAAAAGAACAACGAGGCAAATGAAATAGGCAAATGAAGAACAATTAAGAGATAAAGAAATAATATAGAGACAATGAAATAACATTTAAGAGAGAAAGAAAGAATACAGAGACAATGAAATAACATTAAAGAGAGAAAGAAAGAATAAAGAGACAAGGAAATAATAATTAGGAAAGAAAGAAATAATAAAGAGACAATGAAATAACATTTAAGAGAGAAAGAAAGAATAAAGAGACAAGGAAATAATAATTAAGAGATAAAGAAAGAATAAAGAGACAATGAAGTAACATTTAAGAGAGAAAGAAAGAATACAGAGACAATGAAATAACATTTAAGAAAGAAAGAAAGAATAAAGAGACAAGGAAATAATAATTAAGAGAGAAAGAAAGAATAAAGAGACAATGGAATAACAATTAAGAGAGAAAGAAAAAATAAAGAGACATGGAAATAATAATTAAGAGAGAAAG
>JARUHE010357078.1:0-17870 GCA_031471125.1 Archaeomysis grebnitzkii
GCCAAGTTGAAAAATGGATTATTCATCAGATTTTAAGCCTTGAAGGAGGTAGGTTATAAAACTAAAAAAATAATTTATTTATAACTGACTGATGTAATTTAAACATAGTTGTTCATTCAATATCACGTCACAATTATTTGTATTTGTTACACTGTATTTGAAAATCCAAACAGGCCGAAGGTAGGCTGAACACTGTTTGCAATGTGGCTGAGATATGGTTTGATACTGGTTTCAATACGATTGAGTTGGTATGGGTACGGCTTAAAACCGGCTAATATGATTGAAAAATTGTCAAGCTACGGTTCTATTCCGGTAAACACGGCAACAGTATGGCTGAAGACCGGCAAACGGAGACGGCCCAGGTATGGCCCGTTGTGTAAATATAGGCTGGGCTGGATCTGGTGACTGGAATTGAGCCATAGTTGGAACACATGCTTCGTTTGAAAACTGGCATATAGATCTGGGCCGAATATGACTCAGCCTCGTTTGCGACGGTGAGCCATATTTGACGGATCCGGCCCAGTGTATACATGCTGTTTGGGTAGTAACGTGGATTATTTGTTACAATTTGATCTGCTTCATTTTGAATACTCTGAAGTTTCTTAAAGCTATTTGTGGTAAGTTATAACAAAGAGAGTTGCAGTAGTGAAGTGTGCAGGTTATAAATGAATGAACTAAAGAGCAAGCGTCATCATGTGGGATATATTTGCGTAACTATCGGATTCAAGTTAATTTAAAATAAGTTTGTTTATAATCTGAATTAATCGGTGCCTTCATAGAGAAATCACTATCAAAATTAATGTCGAAGTTTCGAGCTGAAAGTGAAAGAGTTATTACTGTCCCTACAAACATTTTGTTGCGACATCATGGATGATCGTGCACGATCGTCCGTAATGTCGCAACACAATGTTTGTAGGGGTGGTGCCAAAAGATAATGTAACGTTGTCAATTGAGGTGGCGTTCCAATTAGTAAGAGTTCAGTTTTGTTTTAATTTAATTTAGAAATGCTTTACCTTCATTTTAACATGTTTCAATTCTATCAATTGCTTCCGCTATTGAAAGATCGTCTGATGATTATGCCAACGATTATATGAACACTTCTTTTTGAAAAATGCATTAAAAATTAAATCTGGCTGGGCGATTCGTTATAGAACTGCTACAGGTTCCTTCAATGGACATGTAGGCGTATGCTGCTGTATACATACGCATGCCGTCACATGCTATAAGATAGAACAGATAATAGTTATTGCTTGCTCCATGCCATTGCATGTGATAACAATATTGATAACATTTAACCCCTTCCATACAAGATCGCGGCAATGCCTCTATGCTAAAAAAAACGAAGTATTACTTGGTCATTTTTTTAAATTATGTTTCTGGTCATATTTAAAAAAATTTTCAGGGTTTTTTATATTTTGTAAATATTAAACCTATAATGAAAGTCTTCTAACTACCATTCATACATATTTAATGATTTATTGTTTAATGTTTCTATCACTCAAATCGGTCACTATTAAACTAAATTTACTATAATCTAATTCATCATAAATGTATCATCATTATAATTATAAACTGTCAATTTAATACTAGCGATGTTGAAAAATAATGCAAAAGTAGCACAATAGCCATGAATAAAGTACATTAGTTATCAACTACTGAACTATATATATATATATGAGTAAATAATGTAATCATTGTGCATTATAATATGCTACTATGTTATAATACAATATAACAAATTGTGGAAAGCACTACTGAAATATAAGTGGAAGAAACACACAATGCTACAAGGTTAATCAACTCTGTTGTAAGTCAAACGAGTTTATGACTTACGAAGTTAGTAATACATAATTAGAGTCTTTTCCCAGAACGTTAGGCTATCCTATGGAAGGAATTAATTATCATAACAGATAAATTTAAAACTTGTCATTTATCGCTGATTAGCATACGGTGTCTTTCGGTCAAGCAAGTATAAAACGAAGTGGAAACTAAACTTTGTTTATTCATTCGCTATTTTATGGTCATCATTTGACACTTAGAATAGTTGATCGACATTCATTCTCCTAAATTGGTAAGGCATAACCAGTTCTATATTTCAGTTAGTGTGGGTTAGTTATTTAAGCTGTTGAATAGCTTCATATTATATTATTTATATATACTCCACAAGTTGTGCTTGGGTACAGGTAATATCTGGCTGCTGCATATTCAGCTCCATGTTTTTGTGTAAACCATAAAAATACAGAAGTTTCTCCTGCGATTATGCAAAGTGGCAAATCTGTATTGATTCAGCTCTTATTGGTCTCCTTATTTTTAATTGCAATTCAAATTCTACAGAATTCTAGCTCTATGTTACTTTTAGCTCAGATAAACTTGAACTTTTTAATTATCAAATCAAAATTTAAAAATGTTATAAAAACAAATTTCTATTTTTTATTTACCAAAAAATCCAGCATTGACAACAATTAAAATACTTTATTTAAATCTAACATACTATTTAGATTAGATTATATTAAATATATTTTGGAAGTGCAGAATAAAAGATTTATTTTCCTTTTCCATCAAATATAACAATAAATCACAACTTTCAGGAATGTTCCAGCTACATTTTCTAAATTTAAAAATCAACAACTTTTTAATTTAAAATAAAAACATTAATGGTTGTACCAACGCCGACGCTACTACAGGCCTTTCGCATCAAAATCCTTATTACACAATATAATCTCGACCCATCTTTTCTTGATACGGGATTAACTTACTTGTTGTTCGATCAATGTTAAAATAGTTGATCTAGGACTCTCAAAGTTGATCAGAGATGAAGAAAAATTGGGTCGAAAGCACGATTATGGTTGTTATTTATGTTACAAGTTGTGTTTCCAATAGTGTTTTGTAAGTCAAAATTTTATGGCAATTAACACGTGAGGCCTGCAGTAGTCCGCGTTGGTTGTATCATACTCGTAGATCAAAGACTTCTAGATTTACCAATCAATAATTTTTAATGAAGAAATTCAGAACTCGAGTTGCCCGACAGGTGCCAGATGCCTTAATATAATGTATTTATCTATGAGATTTCAATGTATTTTTTTTCTTCTTGGGAAGAATTTTTATTTTATTAAATCATTTCATACATATATTTCAAATGTTATTTTTTGTATAAAACTTATATATAATCACATAAACGTTTGATTTACAATACTGAATATAATTTATTACAAAATATTGTCTTATTGAATTACAGGCTTACAGACGATTTACATTGGCTTCTACGGGAAATATCTTTGAAGCATGCTTATTTGGGTCCAAATTTATAGCATTGAGTGGTGCATCTATAGTATACGTCTTTGATCGATGGTTGCACTCGCAAGATAATTTTCAGTTTCAAACCTGAAGGAATCTTGATTTAAAACTTACCGGCTGAACACAACCACTGATACCATTATTGCACAGTTTGCATGTTTTTATACATAAGGATATAATTTAAACTGTTCATAACACTCAACATTCAAATGAAAATAAACATGAAATTTTCAACTTATCAAACCAAAAAGGAAACAAGTTTACAAATTTTTCAAACTTTACATTTTATGTTATCAGCAATTCGCAGAAATATTGGTGAATTATTTAATTATCTATATACTTCACTTTGACTGAACCATGTGTTTAGAAATTTGTAAAAACATTCTTTTTCAATTTTGTACAGAAAATTCCCTCTCTTGGTGATCATGTCGTGACTGGTTAACGTTATACAAAGATACATTGATTTTAAACAATATATGCAGAATAAATAATAATTACTGGCATAAACCTTAAAACAACATACAACATATTGACAATAAACAGTAGGGTAAGACTACTAATCGTCGACCACTTAAGCACAAGGGTGTAAAGTCGACCGACATCATCCAACTGATCATATGTCGGTTATTAGTTTGCCGATTTAATTTTCCTTTGGTATCAATAATCTTAAAGATGTAATGCTAATGTAGGGTAATGATTAGCTCAAAATATTAAATAATTAGTACAGTGTTTGTTTAAATAAAGGGGTCGACGTTTAGTATGCTTACCCTAGCAATAAAATTCTGGCCATAAAAAAAAAATTTAAAAGTACTTTTTAATCTAACTTTTATGGAATTAATTAAAATATACACCTGCTAGCTTTTAAAGCAATATATTTACCGAACAATTAATTGCAGAGCTCTACACCAACACATTTCTTTGATCATTACAATAAAAAAAAATTCAGATCACTAGTCATCTCTCGATTATTGGGTTATATGAAATAGAAAGTTTATTTCTTTATACTTTAAGACTACAATATCACCCTTACAAACAATTTCTATATTCATGTAAAAACTTTCTACACACTTACAAGCAATTCCTATACTCTTGTAAAGACTTTCTACACACTTCTAAGCAATTCCTATACTCTTGTAGACTTTCTACGCACTTATAAACCTTTTCTACACTTATAAAACGTTTAACATACTTGAAAACAAAAAAACGTGACTATTTCAAATCAACAGAGTTATCCATTCCAAATGTAATTTTTAGAATAGCATAACCAAGTTGAAATTCAAACAAGATTAATACCGGGCTAAGAATTTTATTTAAAAAGCACCACCCATGTTTTCAGGCTTACCTTTTGCATCATTATGGTACATTTTATTCCATCTAAATATCTTCATTATGAATCTTAAGTAACTAAACCCAAACATTTTGTATCTATAATCTACGCAGAAAGAAAGACCATAACATATTTGTATAAGCATTATTACTTTAAGTATTTCTATTCTTAGTACTTCAGAAGAATTTTTTTATAAACATTCTGGTTATCAATATTTATTGTTATTGTTATTATTATTTGTATAGCTTTGTAATTAGGCAACGATAGACCAGGTTATGGGAGCAAACACATTCACTGTCTGAATGATCACCATAAGGACTAAGGTACATTTGACTTAGAATTAAAATAAATGTTTATAAAAATCTCTTCTACAGCATAAAAGGTGTTTTGTCAATTAAATTGGAAGTAATTAAATATAGAAAGAACAGTTTATTAATAACTAAACTAACAATGTTTCAAAGTAGACTGTTTTACCTTCTATTTAAATTAGCACCATCGTATACTAATGGGTTACGCTAGCCCCAATCAATTGTAAGTGAAATTAAATCAAGAACATTTTTTATCAAGATACAAAAACAATGCATAGGTTCAATAGCTGTTAAGCTATTAGCAGGGAAGCTTGGTTGCTCTTCGCCAGATCTTTCAGTTGCTATTGAACGCATGCCATGCATTTAGCAATAATTAAAGTATGGGCAGCCATCAAGTTTTATAAAGCTGAATATTGCAAGACTAAGCACAATCTCATTCCTTCGGGGGTCACATTGATAGTATACATCCCCGAAGACTATCAATTAAATGAGGACAACCTTCTGTCAGTAAAGTGGCATCATCAGGAAGGCAATCATCAACAATGTAAGAACCTACTACTTGGTAGACAGCAACAAAACAATTATTTTCAATGTTTTAGCAATTTCTAGTTTCTTTTTTTATTTCAAATCCATCAAAACATCCAAAAAAAAAGTCCTGCATTGACAGACACACACATATGTATAATAATATAAGGAATACAATTTGTATAGCACCCTTTAGTCGGAAATGGCTCCCAGTGCACTTTGTGGTCACTAAACTTCTATCTCGTGAACTTGAAAAGTCTTTACGAACAAATGAATCTTTAGTTTTTTCCTGTATTCGGAGACGGGACGATATTCATATTTTAAAGGGATTTCAAGAATTTAGAGTCCCCCGATACTAAACGAGCAGCAAAATTTTGAACTTTTTGAAAAGGTCTCGGCCACGAGGTGGGTAGATCAGCAAATAAGGAATTGCAATAATTGATCCTCGAATAGAGGAAGGCATGGATTAATGTGATAAATCCTTCCATGTCAAAATGGGATCCAATACATCTATAATTATGTAGAATATTGAAAGATTGCTTGGCCTTAATTTGTATCTGATCGACAAAGCACAGATTGATTGATTTATTATATAGAGTTACAGAATGCTATATGGTTTCCGGAAATATTTATATGATCGAAGTTATTCCTTAGCTCAACAATTTTGAATTAGTGCCCATAAGTAAAACTTCCGTTTTACTAGGATTAACTTTGCAATAGTATTCAACAGAATCTTTCTGCAATCAGCTTCTTAATCTAAAAGTAGTACATGACAAATAAATACTTTTTTCAACAACAAATGTTGGAATTGTTCATGGTTGGTTAACATAATTAAAATACATAAAACCTGTATTGCCATTGAGTAACAAATAATAACACAAATACAACTACTACTTCTTCTACTAAAGAACCTTCTAGTATTAGCTAACCATCAATATGGAAGCAAATTTTAGGATTTTAGACATATGAAATAAAATAAAATTATTATACTCTATTGCAAACCTCAACACCAACGATTATATATAATATATAATATAAAATAGTGAATAAAATATATTCTATACTCTTAGTACAAAAATAGTTGCAAATTTTTCAACAAATAAACTGATAAAAACAGATTAAGTTAAATGATTATAGAGACAAGAGAAGGAAATTTAAATAATCCAGCTCTAGAGTTCAGCTTAATGTACATCTTCACACTATCTTCCACAGAATCATGGAGATTATTTTAAAGGTACTTTTGATTTTGTTGGACAGTAGAATTATGCTATTTTAACCTCAGGGTAGATTTAACATTGAAAATATAATTAGACATGCCAAACTTTGTAACATCAAAAATGTTTTACCAAAACCTCTTTGGTATATGCATTCACTTTTAATCTATGCTCAAAAGGTGAATATTAATATTTAAATCGATAGTTTTTGTTTACATTTTTTGAAAATTATGCAAAATAATGTTGATACATAGATTAATCTCAGGTAAAAATTCATCATGACTTACATATTCCTCATTTGTCTATAATTGAACATTTTTTTAAACTTTTGAACTAACACTGAAATTTGAATTTTTTTTAAACCTATTTTCCTTTTTTAAAGGGAACTAATTTTTATTACATTAGAATGAAAAATATAAAATAAAATTATTTTGTGCTCAGATTAATGCTGAACTAATCCTTACATTATGTTAAGAAAAATTATAGTATACAACTAACATTTTCTGGCATAAATATGAATCAATTTTCACAACTATACCCTTGCCCACTCTGAGATCACTCCATAAGCTACCTGAACATAGCTTAAGATGGCATACATGAACTAAATTGGCCAAATTAGCTAAAGAATATGCCTATCACTGCACCCTCTGGGTGTTCATAGATATAGTTGGTTCAGGCTTCATTGTTGACGCACTTTAAGGAGTGACCTAAAAACGAGTTGAGTTGTCAGTTTGAAAATTCTTTCAATTTATACTTTTCCAAGTATGAGAATGTGCTTATCCCGTCTTAATGGCCAACCCCGTGTCTAATCCGAGCGTTTGTTTCATGAGCTCGTACGTAGAGAAGGACACGGCAACCATTGGTATCGCCCTCATGTAATTGATGCTCATGCCTCTGTACAGTCCTCGGACAACCCCATCTTGTTTGTAAATTAGCTTCAGTGTTTCTTTCATACTTAGGCTGAAAAAAGAACAAGAAAATATTATATAAACAATTATGAATTATTTAAATTATAAAACATAGTATTAAAAATTTCATTATTTGTAGTTTATAAAATGTTTGTTAAACTATTTAAATTGTAGACTATTGATATTCTAAAACAAAGTGTAAGGAATATCTAGAGATAGTCTTGAACTTGTAGTTTACTTTGTATTATTTTGAATTAAATCTTCATACTTTTTTATGTAGAATAAAATAATTCATACAACATTAACCACACTAATCAGTTGCCTGTCTATTTATAAAACTGGGATAATACCAAACATTATAACCAAAGGTTGTTTAGCATCTCCTTGTTATATATTAAGTGAGTTCTAGTGCTCACCTATAAAGGTGATAGGATATTGGTTACAACTAACAAGGTTACATATCCTATCTTGTGAACGACACACTAACAAGGTTACATATCCAATCTTGTGAACCTAACAACTGGTTATGACAAGTGGCAACGTTACACTCTATGTACCATTGCATAAAAGATATGAATCCTCAACAACTGAATAGTTCTGCAAATACAGTTTTAATTAATTTTGTTGGTTATTTTAAAACCTTAACATAACCAAAATATGCATTTTTGTTTTGTTTAAACTGCTGATTGGATATTGTTGAACTATATATTTAAAAAAATCAGTTTACATAGACTTATTTCTTAGTAGGTATGATGCTGCTATGTCTATTCATTTTTTTTTGGAGAAATCAAAAGTTATTGGGGCAACATCAACAAAATCAAGTTAAACACATCAAGAATGGCCTAAATGCTTAGCAATATTAAATAGAACAAGATAGAGAAAGAAAACAACATTTTCAGGAGACTTATTACAAAAACGAATTATATTTTAAAAGCATCCTTAAATTTATCATACCCCTGATTAAAAGAACTTTAATTAAAACCAAAACTAACTGGAAAACAACTTAAATGATACATCTAATAAAGAGAAGAGATCATCTACAAGTGATACATCTAAATAAAAAGAAGAGATTATATAAAAAGATACATCTAAATAAAAAGAAGATATTATATAAAAAGAAGAGATTATATAAAAAAGATAAATTTAAATAAAAAGAAGAGATTATCTACAAATGATCCATCTAAACAAAAAGAAGAGATTATATAAAAAGATACATCTAAATAAAAAGAAGAGATTAAATAAGAAAGGTACATTTAAATAAAAAGAAGAGATTGTATAAAAAAGATACATCTAAATAAAAAGAAGAGATTATATACAAATGATATATCTAGATAAAAAGAGATATACAAATAAAAAATTAGCAAACCTAGCTCCTCTACTGACGATGCGTTTTAACGAAATATTAATTTTACATTCAAAATGAAAGAACTTGCATTACAGACATACTTTCTATGTTTTATTGTTTTTAATAAGCTTTCAGCTGCAAACAAAAATGGTCTTTACATTCAGAGCATAAATTTAGGATAGTTTCATGCATATTATTTTTTAACTTTGCTATTTTGATTGAATTAATTATATTTAATTAGGCAATATGTAAAATTAAATGATTCTATTTTGATGATAAATATCAGAAAACAAAGTGATGGTTGTGTTTTTATGTTCTACTTATTTAGGCAGTGTTAGTAATGGAGGTTTTTGGTTTTAGATATAACCATACATCTAGCAACGCCGACTTTACTACAGGCCTTTCACATCAAAACACAATACGTTTTTGACTTATTTTTTCTTGATATAGGATTAACTTTCAATATTAAAATGTTAAAATAGTTGATCAGAGATGAAGAAAAGTCAAGTCAAGATCACGGTTATGGTTTGTATCTATGCTACCAGTTGTGTTTCCAATGGTTTTTTGTAACTAACAAAAATTCCTGGTAGGTATGTGCAAGGCAGGCCAATACTTTAGGGGTGCCACATAGTCCACTCCAATAGTAATACCTAAAGAGCATGTGGCCATCATAGCTTTAAAGCATTGCCCTGGTACAAGGCCTGTAGTAGAGTCGGCGTTGCTTATTCAAGAAATTAAAAAAAAACACTAGATTGTTTTGGAAATAACATTTTAATGAGGTTAAAGTTTTTATTTTAACCTTTCTAAACATTTCAATGTTTACTGAAATAATCTTGAATAGAAAATGTTTTGACCAAACAGTTTTCTACCGAAGAGGATGTCAGTATCCATCAAAATATTAACCTTGTTGAAGTGTTCGTTGAATGCTCGAAAGCCATTTTACATAAAACAATGTTTTTATTTAATTTTTTGTTCTATTATTATTATTACAGGAAAAAATTGTCTTTTATTTACAAACAACTATAAAAATTTTTAGTTTCCTTCCAAAACAAAAATTAAATTTGTACTTTTCAATTAGTTGAGTAAGTGAATGCAACAAAAAACATTTTTATTAGTTTAGGTAATTTGTAATTGTTAAAATGTAAAAGAATTTTAGGGGATCAAATATCAGCTCTTTCAATGTGAAGTTATTTAAAATATGATTTAATACATTAAGAAGCAAAAAAATCAATGTTATAGTGAAACGTTTCAGTATAATAAATCAACCCATTTTGTAACGAACAGTACATGCATTAATAATAGAATCTGGTTTGCTAAATGAAAAATTTAATTTAAATTTTAAAATGTTTTTTTTTTAATAATTTGTTGCTCAAAATCAGTGAACAGGTAGAAAAATCAAAATACAGGGGATCTATGCAAGACAAATATTGAATCATTAAAACAATCAACTTCCAATTATTAATAGGGGATCACATGCCTTAAAATGACTTTAGAATAATTATTATAAAAAACTTACATTCTGTAGATAAAGTTCCCAAAAGATATGGAAGAAAATTACAATTTATTATTTTTTTTAACTGATTAATTATTAATTAAAGCTAATTATCAAAACTATGTTCACTAACTACAGTACTTTACTATAATCATTTAATGATTGATGACCATTGTCTAATATTTTAAACTTTCTACAATAATAAAGTTGAATATCTATAATAAAAATAACAACAAATTTAAATATCCATAGCAAAAAAAGATTTAAATATCTAGTATCTACATATAATAAAATAATAATAAAGTTATAAATTCATAATAAAGATAATAATAAAGCTAAACATATAATGAAAATAACAAATTTAATTATCCATAATAAAGTTTAACTTCCACAACTCCTCAAAATTAATGGCTTACTGAACGCTACTCTACAAAATGAAAAACTAAATTTCATGTACTTTTGGGGCAGTCAAAAAAGGATTTTCAAAGTCAGATACCACTAGTGCATAATGACCAGAACCATTAATAAAATCATGTAACATCTTCTATAATCTTACAACATATGACTGCCCATCCATAAAGTAGGTTTGTTAATATTGGATAACATTTAAGTTAGGTTCCAGTAAATTGAAAGTCAAAATTCATTTTTACAAGAAACTAACTTAACTTTAAGAAAGATAAAATTATTACTCAATTTATATAAAAAGTAAAAATTCTATCAACATTAAAATAAAATGTTTTGTTTCAGAGGAGATCACACATCTATGTCAAAGTTCATTTAACCTTTATTGGTGACTTAGAAGACTAATACATATTTCATAAAAAAATACCTCAGATAAAAGAAATGATAACCTAACATGATAAGACTATTGAAAAGAAAACTCCCTCAATTATGACACAAAAACAAACCAACACCAAACCATACAATGAAAATTCAGTGAAAATGCTTACCCGAACTTCCTGGTTTCAGGATTCATATATGCCAATTGCATTCGTCTTCTCGTGACGTCAAAAGGGTAAGAAAACGTCTGTGAAATTGCTCCAGCAAATCCGCCGCACAATAATTTTGCAGGTATTAGTAACACAAGTCCTCCTATAAGATGAATAAACAAATCAATTTTCAAAAACATTTTCACTATTGGAATTATTTTTGCAGAAGCAAACAGTGTTGTTAGAGTAAATACAAATTTAAGAAGGGCTGCCTAATGTAAGTAATGAGGTTATGATAGTCCAGAACATTATAAAAGAGTGAAACAGTTTCTGAAATGCCGATTGGCACCCAATGGGCCATAGCAAAAACCTGCAGAGTCAAGACAGCGATATCAAAGTTGCATCAAGTCCCCAATAGTTTGAAAAATGTATACGCGTACATTTGTGATTGGATTCACAAAAATACCGGATTATTTTCACGTTCTATGTTTCTATTTTGTTTCCAGTGTAATACCGGACATTTGTCAGAAATAAAAGTATTTATATCAAGAATGCTGCTTAACGTTTCAATTAAATAATTAACCTTTAACCTAATATGGATGACCAGTTCATATTTGAACATCTTTTTTCTAGCATATTTGTGATTTCTCATGTTTACTCATTGAATTATTGTCATTCATAAAGTTAATATTGAAAATAAAACATTAATTCTAAAATGATTTAGTTACACACAAAGAAATTAAATTTGGTTACCTGTATTTTTATCACATTGCTTACAAGTGTAGTTTGGTGCAAATACCATACACATATACTTAAGCTTTTCAAAGCAAAAGAAACTGGAACCAGCATACGGGATCATCCCACAAACAGTCGCACTGAACCCCCTATACAGGGCTGTAAATCCTCCTTCCTGTATACACAAATCAACGATTTCATTAAATATAATAATTAAAAGCATTTTCAAATAATAGATTGTCCAAAAGCAAATGACAACTGATTAGCATCATTAAAAAGATATCTTATAATAGATAAAAAACAAACAGATTGTTACTAATTACGTTTTTTGTTTATTTTTGTTGCATGTGAACAGTATTGATTTGAAATAATTAAAAAAACTGTTGTAACAATTAATAACAAATAACATATTACTCACTTTTTTATTAATTTTTTTATTTAAAAACAATTACAAATTCTATGTACGAAACAAATAGAATATTACTCAAATTTTTATTTATTTTATTTAGATTAACCAAAGATTTTAAGGGAATTTCATCATATCTTTGATGGAATTGTGTTAATACTTCTTATAGTTTTATATTACAAATGAATATTATTATTTCAAATTTATCTTTGTGAATTGTTTATTTCAAAACTATTATTGTGAATTGACATTTTATAATTATTATTGTAAATTCATTAAATTTCAAAGTAAAAAACATACCACTCTATAAATAGTGGTCGCCGCATTCACGATACCAGTGTAGACGTGTTCACCCGACACTTGGAAGGCGAGCCTCGCTCGGATCGTGTCCAGTGGATATGTGAGGAAGACGGCCGTCACACCTGCCATGGATCCTGCCACGGCCGTAGCAAACTTCAACAACAGAGGATTGTTGATCCACAAGGAATTCAGGCCCTGAAATGGAAACATCTTTTTGTAAGTCTAGAAATATTGGTCTGCTTTAACCTACATTTATTATACTTATTTCCCTGAGTTTTAAAAATTTGTGATAAATTTGATAACATTATTTAAATGTCACAGATTATCCTTGGTATTATAGATACAAATTTATTTTCTAACCTTGTCATAAAATTTATGGAATCTAAGGAATAAACAAACATAACCTCATGGAAAAATGTCTTATTATTCGAAACCTACTAAGGAATGATATTTCTATGAACAAAAAAATAAAAAGAGTTTACTAATCTACAAACATGTCTTCCAGAATTTGTGCAACTTCATGCAAGAAACTGGCAGAATTCTGACCAATTTTGCAGGTTAAGCTTTTAACAAATAATGAAAGATAGAGAATAGTTTGAAACATCAGAAATTCAATTAAGGATCCTAAGTATTGCTTGGGGGCTGCATGGTCGGAAGACGCCAGAATCAAGACAATTACCTGAGCCCCATGCAGGACAAATTATTTATTTTCACCTAATAATTTCATTTAATTTTTTTGGGGGAAATTTTCCATATAATGTGATTAATATGTTGTTTTCCATTCATCCTTAGTTATGCATGTGATACATTAACGAAAGACAATAAAAAGCTTAAAAAATTTGACAATGGACTATTAAAGGCAAGAAAAGTTAATTCAATTGTTTTTATTTGTATCCTAAGTTGTCAATTTTGAAAACTTTCTCTGATAAGTAATGTATATGATGATGGTATTCATTCTCTCTAGCACAGTGGGTACATTTTAGCTGCCGTAACAGTGATTTCCAATAAAAATTATAATGGAAAAAAAACTCTTATGGCAACTGAAGTCATGCCCTGGTGTGTAGCATTCAGTAAGTTGCATTGTGAACTTGTGAAGCAATATAGTGTGACCCCCAAAGGGACATAGAAAGGCTATAAATTAATAACATGACAAATGGTCATTGTAGTTTACCTTTTTATAGATCTCGAATGAAGTGAATTGTGTGGAAGCGTAGGGAAATATTCTAACCATCTGTGCTCCATTTCCTTTGTATAAAGCAAACATACTCTCCATTTGTGTAATCTTACGCAATCCGCTGAAAACTCCTGCGGAAGGATTCATGACAGAGTCAAATATTCAACTACAGTGCCCTTAAAAAAAATGGTACACTAAGGCTACACTACTTATTTTTGGTTAAAAAGAACACAAAAGTACAAGTTAAATTGATTGATACGAATTTATTACAAATTGATTATATTTAATATTTTAGCATCCTTCCCTTCCCCTTGATGACCATTTCGATCCTCCTGGGCATCGAAGCGGCGAGAGTGGCAAAATAATCCGGGTCCATTGATATCCAGAGCTTCTTCAGAGCATCCTTCAGAACCGGTATGCTGCTTGGTCATTGCTTATCACAGACATTCCCTGTTCTAACAAAGTCAAGGCACGACTCTTCTGCTCCTGGGAAAGCTGAGTTTTCACCATTCTAACTGGTAGGCCGGCAAATATGGGGGCGCTCGAGAGTAGCGTGCAACCAACCTTCACTCGACGAGCTCAGCAGGCTCACTGGGGTGCGGTACGTGGTGGTGGAACTTTGGGGGGAGCCCAACCGACCCACGTGATAGGTAGCTCCGCCCATTTTATGTATGGCAGAGACGCGAAAAAATATGATACATGAATTTCCGTGTCCCATTTTTTTGCGTTAAAAATGTATCATTTTTTTTGCGGGCACTGTATTGATAATTTATCTTATCTAGCTACATTATACATAAGTCTTTAAAAAAATGGTCTTAATTTTATTGAAATAAAAGAAAAATTTGTTTGAAATATTAAAATAAAATTACCTTCATGTTTATAGTGAGAATTATGAGCTTGAAGAAGAATCTTTATGCGATCCAGAGGTGCCACGGAAGTCTTTGCACACATTCCAGCAACTCCTGAAAATGAAAAGACATTAATAAAACATTTTGAAATTTTAACTTTTGAAAAAAAAATTCAAAATATATTATATTAAATATTAATCCTTAAAGCTTTAAATTAAAACTTCAATAGTCTATAGCAGGGGTCGGCAACCTACGGCCCGCGGGCCACATCCGGCCTGAGAGTGATTTTCATCGGGTGCGCCACCTTACATCGAGTCTGCTCCACAAATTTTGATTTTACCAGGCTTCCTGCTAAATTAGCAAAATTGATAATGTGGATATTAAAATATATATTTTGTTAATTTGAATAATTTCCACTGTTCTTTTTAATATATATGATGCACATTTCAGAAATTTTAGAAAATATAATAATTAAGGATATAAAATGCAGATATACTGTAAATCTGTGACTGTGCAAAGCTTTCTGGGGTAAAAAGTGTTATACTAAATTAATGTTTTTGAGAAAAAACTTAAACTGTGGGAATCACAACTTGAAAAAGGAAACTACTCTCATTTCCCAACTCTCAAAAATCACAAGGGCGATATAGTACCAGAGATCTTTGTGAACTCTATTATTGATTTGAGAAATGAGTTTTCGTCTCGTTTTTCTGACTTTCGGCTATATGGAACTCTTTTTAAGTTATTTGGTTCTCCTTACGATATAGATGTGGAGCAAGTGCAGGAAGAATGCCAGTTGGAATTGAATGACTTGCAGTGTAATGTATCCTTGAAATCAAAATTCCAGTTTGAAACCACCGTTGAATTCTACAGGAAATATATATTGCCAAGTAGAAAATATAAAAACATTTTGACTAATGCAAAACTAATGACATCAATATTTGGGAATACGTATGTTTGTGAGCAACTTTTTTACAAAATGAAGTATACTAAGAATCGTTTAAGAACGAGGTTAAATGACAACCACCTGGATAATGTTCTGCTCCTGTCATCAACAACTATTGCACCTGATGTAGAGAAGTTATCTCATGTTAAACAGACACAAAAGTCTCATTAAATTTGAGTTAGCTAAAATAAGATTTTTTTTATTTTTAATGGTTGTATGGTTTATTCTGTTTTTTGTTAAATACATTTATAATAAATTATTTTTTTTATTTAAATATTTAGTTATATGGCCTGTGTCCATGCAACTGCATAGCTGTTTGGCCCTCTCACTCTAAATTTTTTTCGCCCTACAATTACAATTATCAGTATTTTTTTCACATTTTGCTCATTCTCTCTTAACTTTCATGTTATATCTTACACTTAACCTTGTTTTATTCTCAGTTTGTTCATTCTCTCTTAATTTTGATGTTGTATCTTACATTTAACTGTGTTTTATTCTCATTTTGTTTACTCTCTCGCCATTTTTCATGTTATTTCATACGTTTTACCGTAGTTTCTTCTAATTTTGTGACATCACACCTGGGTGACGTCATATTTTCAAATAGGACTTAGGCTACATAAACCAGTATTTAAGTAAACTTTAGCATTATTGTGACCCACCAAACAAAACTTAGCCGGACTTTGCTCCTCAAATGGTTTTCGGTGGCCAACAAACACCATTTGAGGAGCAAAGTCAGGTTAGGTTTTGTTTGGTGGGTCACACTAAAGTTTACTTAATTACTGGTTTATGTAGCCTAAGTCCTATTTGAAAATATAACTTCACCCAGCCTTCAGTTGTGCACTCACAAAATTAGAAGAAAACATGGTTAAATGTATGAAATAACATGAAAAATGGCGAGAGAGTAAGCAAAATAAAAATAGAACATGGTTAAAAGCAGCGTGTAATTAGGCAACTCATTTTGATGACCAGTCGAAAATACTTTTTCCGGCAAAACTTTACTTTAGATCCATAAAAAAAATACTAAAAGTACTGAACATGAAAAACATTAATATTTTACTTATTTTGTGAAATAGTACGTTACATTACATTACCTTACCTGACATAACCTAACCTAACCTAAATTGCAAATAAAGGTTAACATTGAACAACTAAGAACCTCCCTAAATTGATAGTAATTTCTTGGTTAAGTTGCTAGATCTGATTAAGGGATCTAAAGTAAAGTTTAGCCCTTTTTCCTGTCATTCCTCCTAACTACTAAACTCAATAAAAAATTACTTTTCTAGTTATAAAATTATCTGAAATTCTGAACACAGTTTTCGGTAACCAAATTTTGTTTGCTACCAAGAGTAACCAAAACCCAACATAAAAGTCATTTACCCTTCTTCCAGACTGTTTTGCGTTTTTTGGCGACTTGATTCCTTCTTGAATTATTTTTATTTATGCTTATTTAGGAACTCCTTAGGAGAGTTGATGCCATAAATTTGTGTTTATGATGTAATTGATAACAATCAAGGGGTCAATTAACATGAATATGAATTGGGAGTATGTTCATCGTTATAAATAAGAGGCAGGAGAAGTCGCACGAGGTTGTCAAAGTTTCATGGTGGATGTTGAAAAATGTAAGCAAAGCGTCATACAACATATTTTTTGTAATGGCGAGTGTTGAAAATGTGCTGTGGTCCGTGAAATTCAATAGTTATAGTTAGCTATGGATAAGTGAAGTTTATGTAAATTATGTACTTCAAATTGTTAAATATAATGTTGATTTAGTTGCAACAAGTGAATTGAATTTATATACAGATAAATATCAATGCAAGTTTATTAGTTTAAGTAATACACATTATTTCAATTTGACCTCATTTTTCCTAATTTTATTTTCTTCTGCAATTGCTCCTCCCAAAATACCAACAAATGTTTTTAGTTGCCATTTTTTCAAATCCAAAACAAGAGGTGAAACTTGACAAATGCCCTTAATGATTACCCCTGCAATGTGCCAATTCATTTTTTTTAAATTCAAGGAGTCCAAGACTCGAAGAAAATTGGATAAAAAAGAGTCCATGGGCCCATGGCAGTAGAATGAAATAAATTTCATTATTTAAACATCTTTGGTTAATTTATGAAC
>JARUHE010357189.1:5762-17867 GCA_031471125.1 Archaeomysis grebnitzkii
CATTATTTCATTTGTAAATTATTTCATAATCAATAACGAAAATAAGCAACACATTATTTCATTTGTAAATTATTTCATAATCAATAACGAAAATAAGCAACACATTATTTCATTTGTAAATTATTTCATAATCAATAACGAAAATAAGCAACACATTATTTCATTTGTAAATTATTTCATAATCAATAACGAAAATAAGCAACACATTATTTCATTTGTAAATTATTTCATAAACAATAACGAAAATAAGCAACACATTATTTCATTTGTAAAGCTGATTAAATAACTTGAGCATATATGTTTACTTTACTTTTCTGTTTGAAAGAGCTATTATTTTGTTGCAGATAGTACACATGTGAAGGTTCTTGTAAATCACCTTGTAAATTGTAATATTATTTTCTTACACACTTGTAATATTGTATTCTTAAACAATAGTAATATCTTAAATTAACAACTTGTTTTTAATTTAGAAAAAAGTTTGACATCAATTACATTTTCTAAAAACAAGTTTGAACATTTTAAAATTAGTTCAAATTAACTTGTTTTAACCTTTTAACGCCAAGATAAATGTTGACAATGCAATTTACATTGAAAACATACCTTATTAAACGTAAATAATTCGTTCCAATAGGTTTTAAAGGTTAATTAAAACTAACTTAAAACTATAATGCACTTAATCGTATGGAACCTGAAAGATTGGTCACATATGGACTAAATTACGTCGAAGTTAGCATTGAAAGTCAACCTTATCCTCTGGTAGCTGCAGTTCCTATGAGGCGCCAAACGGATCAACTGTTTACTCGGCTGACTGAACTTCTTTGAAAAGCTAAAAAAACTTATGGAACTCAAGCAAAATAAAGAAGCAAACGACATTCAAGCATCAAACAGAAGACAGAGCTTGTCATGAAACGATCAAGCAAAAGTCGAAAGCAATTTGCTTGTCAAGACAAAATAAAATACTTATTTCACTGCGCCACGTTTCAATTTTTAGATGTTATCGCTCAGCGCATAAATAGGACCAAGCAAAGTTGTAAGAAAAATCCAAAATTGCTTAACCCTTTAGCGGTGACTGTGACGAGATTGTAAAGTTTATTAAGGGTTGTTTCAATACTAACTTCAATGTATTTTAGTCCTTATCATCAGAATCTCTCTGTCATAGAGAACTTAATTTGTTCAAAAACTGAAACTTTTAGCTTTTATTTTATTTTATCAAAACATATTTTCATTGTTTGCTTGAACAATAAACCCATTATGAACAACTTTCATTTAAAAAAAATATATTTTCTATGTAAAAACTAAATATATCAAAATAAAACCCGGCAAATACAGTGCCAGCTATACTCTTATCTTCTTGCCAGCAAACTGGCTAAACAAAGTTACAATCTTGATTATCCGACGTCATAAGATGCTGTTATTATACCAGGTGGTGAGTGTGCAGTGTACACACACTCTGGTTCATTGAAACATAATAAACACACAGAAATAGTCGAATATAGAAACAAAAACAGAAATAAATTCACACTAAACATATTGTTTAAGATGACAAGTATGTGTTAAGCTTTATAACGATTGGGAATACTATTGTTTCAGATAAGTTTTATTTTTTTTAAAAAATATTAAAATTCAGTTTTTGATTCTCTTTCGAATTTACTAAATATGCTTACATTTTTAAATGCTTATTTAAATTTTTTTTTAATATTAATTTTTGATACTTAGAACTAAAAAGTTAATCTTCAAATGAAAATAATATGAAAATATAGTTCTATTCTCTCAACCGAACCTGGAAATTTACAAAATATAGGTAAATGAAAATGATGTAAATATATAATTCGCTCATTAAAAATTGTAATTATAACATCAAATTGTATACGACAGTTTTATTTTTTAAGCAATAATACTTATAAATGAGTAATAAAAAACAATTTTCCATGACCAAAATTTGTATATTTTAGTTCATGAAGTCTGTCATAATACACCTGACTAAAGTTGATACTCCGTATTAATTTGCTAGCAATCGTATAATTTATAGGGCAATTTCCTAAGAGGTTATTAAATAAAAAATAGTATTTACGTATAAGTGGCTTACACTTGTATTACTTTTTACACTTCATAATTAAATCTTGGTAAGATTGGTAATATATCTCTGAAAGTAAATTGTATAATTTTGTCTTCTCCATTTTAAAATTTGCTGAAACTAAAAACTTTGCTGTTGATAATTTGATCGACAATATCACAAGTGAGGTAACCCATATTTAAATAAAATAGCGCTTGCCTCACTTGTCATATTGTCGATCCATGTATAATGCCAGTAATTATGAATCTATTTGAAAAAATATTTCAAGAAGAAAACCTTATCAATTGGTACCTTAACAAAATGTCAATCAAACAAGAATCGGATGCACGAAATAGACTTTGGAAAAACCATCATCATTATTGCATTTAAATTGATGTAAATGTTCAGCACTTATTGACTTCCTATAGGTGATGTAATACTTACCATGTACAGTCATAAGCACATCAATCTGGAACTAAATTTTAAAGGGATTTTATTTTTAATTCAAACATTTTTGTATTGTTTTTTCCTTTACTTCCCACAACATTTAGCGTGAGACAAATGTTTTAAGCTTCACAAACTTACTATAAATTACTACAAAATGCTCAGTTAAATGCCAATTAATGTTGTATATGCAGATCCAGCTTGGTCTGCCTATGACTGTACCTGAATGGCTGAGAAAATCTCATGCAATAATCGTTGTTTTAAATATTAACTTTAACCTATTTTTAACACTTAATCAAGCATTAAAGGCTTGTGCCTCTTACGTATAATACAATAGTTTTTTTTAAGCTTCAATAAATAAAATTAAAAAGTATTTGATTTTAAAAATTACTAAAAATCTATAGCACAGTATAAATAAAAAACACAAATTAAATCAATTATAAGAATAGCTTGGCCTAATCATTGTTAATCAGGTAATTAAGTTTTAGTAATTTAAGCTATTTAACTTTTTAGGACATCTTGATTATAAATAAATGTTAGCAAGAATATCGTATTTCAGTCCATAATTTACGACTTCTATTTCAAGAGGAACATTCAAAGAGTTGCATTTATGTAAACACAGTGAGGTACAGCTGCTAGTTCACAATGGGTTGAATGAACCTTTAACAAATTCGATGGGTTTCAATTACCTAAGCCATTCATTGGCAACTCAACTATTATATCTATAGTTTTTTTATCTCTACATTAGGGATGAAACAAATACTATAAGTAATAGTAGAACTGTCAGTGTCTTAGCAATGTAGCATATTTCGTTTGACAATACCAAGGCACTGAAAAACATTACTGGTGCACATATTTCTACAGAGATGTTTCCAATAATTTGTAATTCTCGTACGACTAGCGGGGTTTGCTATTTACATATTCATCCTCGTCGTTAATGCGTGCACTAAAGCCTAAAACTATGCAATTAACCATGGCTGTAGAGGGGAATAAGTTTCTTCATGTAGATATTATGACCGTGTGGATAATAAAGTAGATTGAAGATTAATTCACCTCGATTCTAGTTTGCTTCAAGCTATTCATTTGGGAAGTAAACAAGTCTGCCTTCTCTTAAAATCTCATGTACCAAACTTACCTCCACTTGGGCGGGAACAAAACATATTGCAGCGTAGGACAGTTATGGCAAAACTATGACACCCATTTCACTAATGACACACAAAAGGATTCCGTTGGACACGCTGGTGAAAAGTTGAAAAGTTGGGAAAAGTTCTTCAAAGATTTATCGAGTGCATATAAATGAGATAATTTTTTTAAGCATGAACAATAATAAACCCTAGTAGCATTTATCCCTAGTTAGTGGCTGATCTTTGTCTATTAGCCACGATTGGAAATAACCAAGAATTAGCCATTGAAATGCTACTAGGGAAAGACTTTCCTGAGCTTTCTAAAATGCAAAATACCTTTCTCACTCTTTGGACATAGATGCATCAAAAGTTGCACGGTTCCTGTGTGTTAAAAGAATAATATATAAAAACTTGAGTTAGTAATGATGTAATGATGGTATATGTCGGCCCGAATTGTTCCAGCCATATACGAAACTCAGCTTGAACTATATGAATTTGCAAGAAGTAAAATAACCAGTGCATGCATGTGAAGGAGAAAAACATAATCGGTTGATATGAAAAAATAACGAGTTTCTTAAACCTTCAAACAATTTTTAAACACACAAGATGTTTCCTATATTGCTATTAAATCATGTACAGTATTATGTATCTAATTAGGTGACATACATATTGTCCCAATAACAATTTTTACAGAAGTTTCTATCACAAATTATACTTCAATATCAACAGCGTTGGTCTTGACAGCCTCTTGCTCTCTCCATTTAAATATAGCTTGGGTGTGAATATTAATGTACCAAACTTATAGTCTATCCTATCAAAATTGCTGAACTACTATTGATGCCAAATTGAAAACAATTTAGTGACAAAGGTCTGATAGTCTAAATTTTAAATTATTAATGATCAATATCACATAAAGGCATATGGCAGACTTTATTGATACATGTTTTTGAAATGTGAAAGTTTCATTTATAAATTGTCGTTTTCGTAATATTTATGTATACTATTCAAAAATCAATATAATATAGAATCTTTAAACCTAACTGCTATTTAAATATAAAACATATTTTGTATGTTAAAATCAAATTTAAATATCGTCATCTACATTAGAATAGTAAGCTAACTTGGGTTGAAGATTTAAATGAGGTAAGATGTTAATTTGTATTGGTTCTGTTTCATCAGAGAACTAGCTTGCATAAACATCTACTGAAAAATGAGCATTATACATAGTATGACTTTTACAGCTACATAAACTTATTCGTGTAATAATAATTGTATTAATAGTAATAACAATATTAAAAATATTAATAATAGTAATAACAATTATTACAAGACACTGATAATATTAATAGTAATAATATTGATATTAATTATAAGGTTG
This sequence comes from Archaeomysis grebnitzkii, assembly GCA_031471125.1. NCBI lineage: Eukaryota > Metazoa > Arthropoda > Malacostraca > Mysida > Mysidae > Archaeomysis > Archaeomysis grebnitzkii. The sequence goes on from JARUHE010357189.1 coordinate 10,762, forward strand.
AGTTATTGTTAATATTGCTTTTATTTTATGCAATGTTTAAAAAAATATGAGAAGAAAGTATGATTGATAGCGGAGAAAACTCTGATATATTGAACCATAATAAATAAAACAATTTAATATCGGCTTACTATTACAGCACCATCATTTTACTGCTATTTGTTTTATAAACATTTGAGAAATAATGGGTTCTTAGACTAAATTCTCATGAAAAAACATTGCAACGTAGTAAACACGTTAAACATTTTAACAGCAAAGACTAATAACAACAATAATAATCATATTATTATTATTAGTAGTAATAATACTATGATTGTATTACTAACTTTATTATTTAACAACTATAACAAAGTTGATAACTAAACAAATCCTTATAACAATATAACAAACATACGTTCACATTTTCATTTGTTTTATTAAATGTAGCATACTATAACCCACGTTATAGCGCATAATGTGATGATTATATTGCATATCTTACATACTAATTTAAATGCTGTATAACTTTTTTAAAAGAAACGAAAAATGGCGTTTGTTGAAATATTTCAAAAAATTCAAATAAAAGTTAAGATAACTCAAACAAAAAGTATAGTCGTACGTTGTAATGTATATTAGTACTCAATAAAGCTTATCGACATAGCGCTTTCACGGGTATTAATGCTTATAAGCAAAATAGCGCACAACAAAAAAACAAAATATACGTAGTTTTATAATAATAGTTGTTTTAGTAATAATAATAATAATAATTGTTTATTATAATAATAATAATATAAAAATAAGGAAAATATACGAAGTTTTATATCACAAAACGGCTCCTCAAAAGTAAGCTGGGGTGGGGAGTAAGTTTCCCTGTTTAGATGGTTTACGAAAACTTTTGATAGATCTAGCATATATGGCAGGGGAGCACCGCTCTCTATACAGCCCATGAACTAATTAGAGTATGGGTAATAATTAGTAAAGCTAAGGCGCTATATAATAATAATTGTTAACTGAAGTTTCTCATGAAAGAAAAATAAAAGTAGTTCATCATTGTTAAATCACTTAACCAAACTCGAATCTATATTTATGGGACTATTTATAGCTTAGCTGTGTCAGGACACAGGTAAGCTACTGGTCGAAATAAAACTACCTTCAACCATCAGGGTTCTCCAACACTCAAGACATTAGTTCAACAGTGCATCCTTGTACTTCAGTTTTGTGATTTTTCTCATATCAAACTGATTTAACATTCAAACAATCAATACATGAATATTTTAACAATTTTTAAGACTTGTTACATATTTAAAAGCAGTTACTCTGACGTTCTGAAGATCAAACAACGACCCATTTTTTACGTTTCTACTTTTTTTAACTTAAAGGTGAAATATATAAATAGCATAAAGTTTAAATTTGAATATCAAACAAACATTAACTATATCTCAAATGCAAGCATTTAAAATTATAGTTGTTACATTCAAAAATTAAACAAATCAAATCATTTCATAAAATAAAAAGAAAAACAATTATATTTATTTAGCCTGACTGTGACAATAAAACAATTTTCTTTAAAGTTGACCAATCAACTACATATCCCTCACATTTTTATAATTTGTTCTGTATACTTGAATGACATAATCCATACCTATCATTCACACATGAGTAATTTTATTGCTGCACGTCAATCATTTATGCAATATAGAATTGTTATTGGACCAACATTTAAGTCTAGGGCATACTTATGTGAACTAATTGATGTTACATGTATTCTACATATTTCATATATACTGTATGTATGCTATATTTACTAAATATCATGTATGCTACATACACGATTATACATATATGTTAAATATATAATAAAATATATACATAAAAATACATGCTAAGTATGTCATATATGATACGTTTACTTTACATATATGATACATGCACATATATGCTACAAATGTCATATATGACACATGTATATGTATGCTAAACTTACTAAATATCAATTTAAAAACGATCTGAGCGCTGCTAATGTCATTATTAAAGTAATATTAAAAGCAACACTAAAAATAATATAGTTTAGAGTTTATATTTTATTTCTGTATAATGATAGGAGCCTATACAAGTTCAAATTTGTTAAGTAAAGCAACAAACATTCATAATGATTATTAAAACCATCATAATAATTATATTTCTAATACTCACTTTAATTACTTACAAAGTATTCTTACCAAAAACATAAAATAACATAACATTCATATTAAAATCCATAAAAAACTATCTTAATAAGCATCTCTTCACTCCTTAACATTCATAAGAAAAAATACAAAAACAACAACAACAATGATTTGGTTAAACTATTTTGATGATTGAAATGAAATTATTTTATACATTGCCAACCTACTTTTTTATATAAAATCAGCAATGTTAATGTTTCAGCCTTATTACCACGTTTTCCACGAGAAAAAAACTTAAATAGCTGAAGGCCTTTCTCAATTTCTCTCAGATGTTTCCTTTTCTTATACAAAAACACTAATTGGCAATTAGGACAAGTAATATTTTGTAAAAAGATTCACCCGCCTTATGTGTTCATAAAATCCGTTTCAAATTGTTTAAATTGTACTTTTTCATATAATGTTTAACATTTACTTCCACGACATTTTTGTACTTTCTCTGATTTTTTACATCTTAAACTTTTTTAAGGACCACAAATTATATTTTTGGGCAGCAACTCTAATATTTGCAAACTATTAAGAATGAAACATTTGCTTAAAAAGTTGAAATTTATTCAGAAAATCTGGGAGAGGGGACTCCTTCCACTTCAACAGCTGAACAACACCAATAAACGTATAGCCCTAGGCACATCAATCTGAACTACGTATATTACAATTATAAATACTAACAATCATGTTTCTTATGTAACGCTGTAAGGATAGGGTAGTAAGTTCTAAGCAACACCTTACTGCGCTTCACAACAACTAAAATAACGTTAACAGAAAATCAAATACCAAAAACATGGCCGACATTTGAAAAAAAAACTAATAACAGTGTCTATCGAAATATAATTTTGAAAAACGAGTCTTCAAATTTGGACAGGTGGAAAGGAATTCCAATCGAGGGGGTTAGCATTAGCAAATTCTCTCCCCTAATGTAACATATTTTATTCTGAGATGCACCATTGAAGTAGTGTTAGATGATCGATGTGATCATACAGGTTTGTATCTCTGAATTAAGGACGAAAGACTAATTGTGACAAGTTCATTTAAACATGCATGTGTAGTGAGAGTTATTTTGTATTGAAGTAGTTTAAATATGAATTTAGTAGGATAGCGACGTGGTTTGTTAACTGTTTTACGTGCAGCAGTATTTAAAGTTATTGTAATCTGTTTAATTGAGTATCTGTTAAATTATAAAATAAAGAGTTGCATATTTCAATGTTAGATCCAATAAAAACATTAATTATTGTCTCGGAGATCTTTAGGTGTTAGATATTGTCTAAGTTGATAGGTTTTTCTAAGTACTCCATCATTAATTATATACTTGAAATAGCTCATACAATCTTATTAGAGAAGGAAAACAACACCTACAAAACAAACTAAACTAAATGCCCTCTTATAACTAGTATAAATACGTTTAAAATACAAAAATCAAATTAAATTATAGAGAGTTTTTCGAACAACATTTCATTTACCAATCACAAGTTATGTAAACCTCTGATTTCAAAAGTTTTTCCAAAATGTTGGTGAACTGAGAAGATAAGATTTTGTGGTTTGGAGTGTTTTTTTTTTGTTATCTTAATTGATTGTGTTCATATGTTTTGTTCTGATCGATCTTTGAATTGTCTTTGTATGTTGCCTAAGCATTATCAATTTTTTTGCATTCCAGTTTTTAAGAAGTTCACAATCTGTTAACTGAGGAATTACAGAACAGTTTTGAACTTTATTTTGGAAATTGTACAATTAGTGTTTATTGAAAATGAGGTTTATTCACAATATAGTTTTGCGTTAGATTTTATAGTTTTTTTTTGTTTCAATAAACTTTACATAATTAACTTTCGTGCGCTGGATTTTTGCTCTTTTTTGTCCGAATCATCTTGTCGTATGTTTTGCTAAACAAAATGATTATTACAGTAAGATAAATGTAATTCTGAATGACAATAGTAAGTTTGTTAAAATAACGAAAGATCCAACCAACTTGATTAAAAGTAAAATTAACAAAATAATTACAGATATTAATTCCACGGTTTCCGAAAATGAATTCAAGAAACAAAAGATAATTGGAGACTTTCAACCAGGTTACATGTACGGCAACATAAAAACTCATAAAGTAAACAATCCGCTCCGACCTATTATCTCGCAAGTATTGACACCTTCATATAGTATTGCCAAATACATTGACAAAATAATATCACCGTTCATACCTGACAAATACATATTGATGAGTTTATTGACGTTCTTCAAACAGTTAAACTCGACAATAATATCGTAGCTTCCCTAGATGTAGAAAACCTGTTCTCAAACGTTCCCCTGGATACCACAATCGAGATAATACTTCATTATGTATATAACAGTACATCAATTCCCTTACCGAAGATCCCGAAGGAATCACTTAAACAATTTCTACTTTTGTGTACAAAAGAAGCCCCATTTAGATCACCAGACGGTAAAATGTACAAACAAATTGAAGGTATAGCAATGGGCAGTCCTCTTGGACCTACATTTGCCAATTTTTATATGGCACACTTAGAAAATTAAATATTTGATAACAACAACAACAGTAGGGTTAAGTTATATAAGCGGTATGTTGATGATATTTTCGCTATAATTGACAGCGTGGAACAGCTAGCGCATTTGGGAAAATAGTTTGAAAACAAATCCATTTTAAAATTTACGTATGAACTCAGTGTTAATTCAAATCTTCCTTTCCTCGATGTTCTCGTGAACACCACAAATAACTACATAAAAACGACAGTGTATCACAAGCCAACAGATAATGGTAGATGCCTAAATGGTAACAGTCAATGTATTGACCGGTATAAAACTAATGTTATAAAGAATTATTTAAATAGAGCCCACAAAATATGCCAAAATTGGAAGGATTTCACCAAGGAAGTAAAACTAATTAAACAAAGGTTAATAAATAATGACTTCTCTAACTCAATAGTAGACAATTGCATAAAAACATTTATTGACAAGAAATTCTCCAGCCCATCAAAGTTATATCAATCACAAAATCAAGACAAATTACAATTTATTTTTTATTACAAAAACAAAAAAACATCCCAACTGGTAATAAGAAATAACCCAAACAAGAAAACCAACTTAACCCAACAAAACAATATAGTATATAAATTTACATGTCCTCTCCAGCACCGAGAGGCTCACAGTTATATTGGAATTACGCAGACGTCCCTCTCGCGTAGGATTTCGTACCACCTACACAACAGCAGTATTTTGAATCACTTTAGATCAGCTCACAACTCCATTCCAACTAGACAGCAAATTGTCAGTAACATTGCTATTATAGAAAACTCAAACAACAGGACAAAATTACTAATAAAGGAAGCAATTTTAATTAAAATGGAAAATCCTCGAATAAATGTTCAGTTCTCGAACTTTTCAAATATTTTGAAATTATTGAATTAACTGTACCGTCGGACCAACGTATGACACACGAAGATTGGCCCCGCCCATTTTAGTCACCTGACTTTATTTCCCATAAGAATTTATTTTTCACTGAACGATTCAGTTACAATTTTAACGTCCATAACCACACATTTTGTGTAGTCTTTTATTCTTTTAATTTTTAATTTTTAACGTCCTTTAATGTTAAATATCTATGAAGTAATTATTAGTTAATGTTTTGTGAAATAATTTGCCTTGATTTTATATAGATTTGTTAATTTTGTTTATGTAATTGAATTTACCATGTTTCACTTTAAATGATTATGCTTGCATTAACAAAATAAAATTTAGTTTTTTTCAGTTATCCTTGAAAATGCTAATAGCGAAACTAATTAATTAGTCGGATATGTATATTGATAGATTAAATTTATATGAAAATACTGTAAAATTCAATCTCAGAAAAATTGAGAAATTAAGGAAAAAAATAATAAATATCAATTGGTTTATAACTTTTAATAAGTCCTGTTTGAAAGATAACATATGGCCTTATTATACAAAATATATATATATATATATATATATTTATATATATATGTTCATATCTAAAAACGTTTTAGTTTGGAATATCTAATTTCATCAGAAGAAAACTTTTGTAAATATAACAAATCAACTCAATTAGCCTAAACACATAACTTGGGTTTCAATAGGTCTAAAATAATGTCCGCCATTTAAATGCATAATGTTATTTTTTCACTTCATTCAGTCACCAAAAAAAACACTATAACCAAACATATTAATTAAAAAGTAAAACATAAAATGATTAAACACACGTTTCCAAAATTACACTTGTCTAAAATGGCGTCATTCAACATGTCAGATATAATTATTTCAATTAATTGTAAATATTGTTTGAATCATTGTTAAATCTTTTAGTATTTTGTCATTGTTTGTATTTATTCTTATATATTTTAAACTAGTTTAATTAAAATATTGTCATGCAAATAGAAGATTAATATTCGTATAAGGAAAAGTTTAGCCTACCTCACACAACACACGTTTGTATACTAAATTAAATATTCATTTTCTTGCCAGACTGTCCAGAAATGATAAGATTTTGTGACTGTCCGGAAAGCGATATATTACCTTATATTAAATATTTTATTTCTATTTTTTAACTAAAATTCTATATTAGTATTGCCATTAATATTGATTGAATAATATTATTATATTAATTATGATAGACGGGGTCTTAGATGTTTCAATAGTGTTGGATTTTGATCATTCATTCTTTCATTAGTCGAAATTGGGTTTGTATCTTTTGTAATCTCTGCATTTATAGCTGACATCTGGTTAGAGATACCATGCACTACATTGTTATTATTGCTGTTATTAGAAGGATACAGTTTAAGAACATTGATTTTTAATGAGAACAGGGTAGCGGCTCTGGAGCGGCTTATGTCGAAAAAACGTCTTGATACATATCAGTAAGGGTCGAAGAACATAGAGGAAGGTCGCTCA
>JARUHE010357299.1:0-17867 GCA_031471125.1 Archaeomysis grebnitzkii
AACCAGACCCAACGTTGCTTAACTTCGCTGATCATACGGGAAGCGGTGTTTCAACGTGGCCAAGGCCGTTGACGGATTGTGAAGATAGGAATCATTTTTGTCCAGCGAGTGAAACAAAGTTTAGACATTAGTGTTACTTTTCCGTCGTCATCCTCACACAAGAGGTTCAAGTTTTTAATTTTGCATCAAAATTCCAGCACTAAATACAATAGAATGCAATAAAAAACTCAGAAAACTTCAGGTTTTTTGTTGAGGTTAAAATGAGGAGAAATAACTTGTAAAATACATCACATTTTACAAAAGGTTGAAGTTTTTCGAACTGAACAATCAATATGTTTATAATATAATGCAATAAAATTATTTATAGATAATTTCATATTTTTGCTATTTAAGGTTAAAATTAGAAAAAATATTTTATACTCAACAAAATGTTAGTTTTTATTTTTTTAATATTTTTGCTCACAATTTTCAGAATTTAACAATAAATATGCATGTTTAAATACAATGTAATAGAATTTAAAAATAGTTTTTTTGTTATTGTTACTTAGATTTTTAATTTTTTTTTTTCATAAATTTTACAATTGTATTGTACATTAGAAAATATATAATCGCTTGACATTTAAACCGCTTAGTGGTTTGGGCATAAATAGTTTTTTTTCCGTGTTTTGGTTATATTTATGTATGCATCATGGATGGGGAATGAAGTATACATAATTAGTATATAAGGTGGATTTTGATTAAAAGATGTTTTCCTATTTTGTAACCCCATTTTTATTGACATTTCTGATTGGGGAGATTGAAAATAATTTTGATAAAATTTTATTTTCTTATTTTGATCTTAATTATGCATCTATGGATTGGATATGATGTATAAATGAATAGTCTCCAAGGGAAATTTTTGATTAAATGATGTTTTCTCAAAAATATAAATATTTTAAGTTATTAAAGTTAGGCCATTTTCACCTTTCGATTTGTGGATTACTAGTTCTTTGAGTGTGGGAGCTGCAACAAAAGGTTTTTAATTGTTGAGTGTGGGAGCTGCAATAATAGGTTTTTAATTGTTGACAATTGCCACATTTTGTATTCAATTAATCACTTGTATTTTAACATATCTTGTCCAAAAAATACATATTCCATTGATTATTGTTGTTAACTAAAAAAATTCAAAAATTGAGATAATTTTGCAGATTCTATTTTTATTTCACTAAAAATATATTACATTTTCTAAGTCTTGTAGCTATTTTATTGTATCACCACTTATTTGATATTCTTCTGTTTTTTCTTATGGTAAAAAATGAAATAAACATGGTTGACATTATTTTTTTCTTTGTTTAGTGAAACACCATGTCAAGTTTTTATCTGATTCTGATAACTTTTTACACCACAAGTGATGAGAATGGTTCAACAAATACTAAAGAGCAATGAAATAAAATCTGCTTGATTCAACTTTTCTTCAATCTTGTTGAAAGGACAAGCTAGAGACTTGAGAAAACTTTTGATGTGCAATTCAAGTTGTCGTACTTTATAATTACTCAGTCCACCTAAATCTTCGTGGGAGAGACCCTATTTTACTCCCTTTCTAGTTTTGTGATATTTTGTTTTAATCGAGCGTTCCGTTAGGAAAAAGCTCTATATAGGTTTTATTTTTGTCGTCGTCGTCTGCACCTGAAAATCAATTGATGTTAAAACAACTTTATTTTAAAAGTTACAGGGAACTTCCATAAACAAAACTTGTTTGTCTTAACTTTCCAGCCAATATTGTTAGAAATATTTTTTTTTCAAAAATTAACATTGACGGAGTTAAAACCAAAAACCCTCAATTTTTAACTCTAAAAAATTTTGAGTAAAAGTTTAAAGTTTTTTGTTTGAAGAGTTACAAAAAGATTTATTGAAGAAAAGTTGTTTATTATGACTATCCAATCAAAATTGCCAGGAGTAATTTCCTTTTAAAAACCCACCTTAAACAAGTTATAGTCAAAAACAGAGTTTTTGGATTCTGAAAAAATTTGAGCAAAATTTTTTATTGGAAGAGTTACATAAAATTTTATGGAACAAAAGTTGTTTATAATAACCATCTAACCAACGTTACAAAGAATAATTTTTTTTATAAAATAAATATTTATTGAATTACAGCCACGCGAGATTGCAGGTCATCTATGGCTAGTTACATAGGAGACATTTGTGACCGCGGTCCTCTAGTTTATCAACAAATATGAAATTGAACTCCATAAATATTTCTATTTTGTTCATGAGTGGCTAAAGTAGAATAAAACAATATTGATCACATTCGAGATAAAACATTTCTTATCTATTGCATCTTCTTTAAGACGGCTCGAGACTTCTATTTATTATTTATTATTTACTATGTTTTTGTTCCGTAAAAATGAAGCACTGTTTCGAACATCTGTGCCTTTCCATGAACTAAGTTGGAGAATGCTTTGTTTTTTATTATCAAGTGTGCCGCAGGTGTTGTGTTTCCGTCGTCGTTGGCGTCGTTAAAACTTCATTTGAAAAGTTACATAAATTTTGTCAATCACAAGTTGTTTTTTTTATTATGACCGTCGAGTCCATTGCATGGGTGGGGGAGGGGGGCCTTTTGAGCATCGGGCGATGTTTTCCAACGAAGTTCTTATGTATGACAAGGTAGTTGATTATTTGTTATAGAGATTTCGATGTCATCTGACATGCTCATCAGTAATATATAATTGACTTACATAAGGCACCGCTCTATGAGTTACTCTTGATTATTGTTGTTGTTGTTTCAAAAGTAGACTAAACATTTATTGTTTTACAGCGATGATTATTTACATAAATGAAAGCTATATGCATTAGCAACAACATTTCTTAAATATGTGTTTTATAAAACTTGAATTTATTGAAATAACTGTTTTTATGATTATGAACTAGTTAGTTTCAGAGCAATCATTTTTAGATGTCTCTGCTAAAATCCGTAGGGCTTTGGTCATGTACTAGTTTTTACCCAAAATTGATTTTTATGTAGTAGATATAGAAGAAAAACCTAATATTTTTGACTTGAATTTTTAACAAAACAAATTAGAAGTTATTCATTAGAACAAAAGTTGTTTATTATTAATGCATTAATATTGCAAGAATTTTTTCTCGTAAGTTTCATATTTATTAAAATTTTAAACGAATAAAAATACGAGATCATCTTTGGTTATTATTGTTGTTGTTAAAACTATTTCAGCAATTTCATTTTTTGCAATTTATGTTGTGTGAAAAATTGAATGATTTTTTTTTGCAATTTATGTTGTGTTAAAACTTTAATAAAAAAACAACGTCCACACCGGCGACTAATTTGTTTACTTCCCCTCCATAAATTCCTTCGCATGAATGAACTTCGTAGGAGGGGAAGGCGGGGACTGGGGGGCAGTGGTACTCCCCTCATCCTGGCACTGAGGGAAGGGTCGGGTGGCACTCGGTCCAGTCGTGTGTGCCAGTAGGTCGGTGCAGGGCGGATCAATACACTTTTATCTTGCACGATCAAATGTGTTTAATTGTTCATAAAGTATTTCTTTCGTTTAAATCCCAGTTTTTTCCATTTAAATTCCTACGATTTGATTTTGGTTTTTTGTTTGTTTGTTTGTGTGTTTGTATGTAGGTTTGCTTGTGACGTCATTTGAGCTTCTTTGTTGCTCTTTAAGTCGAGGCAGGTCATAGGGACCATTGCAGGAAGGCTGACGGTTGTTCATTCGTTTTTAACGTCTTTGTTACCTTCGTCATTGTATTTTTGTGTATGTTGTTGCTAACATTTTAGTAATTTCATGGTCAATGGTATAGCCACTATAGCCTAATTGTCTTCTTACCTTTAAAGCTTTAATATTTTTTTTTGATTAACTCCCATTTTTCTTAGATTAAAAAATTCTTATTTTCTATTTTTATATATATTTGGATAAACATGTGTTTTAATTTGTTTTTCATTTATGGTTTCATTGAATAAATGTTATAGATAATGATTTTGATGAAAACCGCCTAAACATTGTATGTTGACATCATGTTTATTTAACGATTGGTTTATAAATAATTGACTTGAGAACTTTTCGCTTTTTTAAGAGGAGAAGTTTTGTTGTTGTTTCTATTTTATTTAACATTTCTTTGATCCAGCTTTGGTATTAACAATATTTAGTCTTATTATTGTGTATTATTATTATTGTATCAAATTTATTATTGTATTAACAATATTTAGTCTTATTATTGTGTATAAGAAATGTATTTTCAACACATTTCCCTGATTGGTTATTGATGTTTCTCCAGCTAAAATGTGTTGATAGAGATTGGTTGTGTTCTGTTATTTTTTCAGCGTTTTCTATCGGATAAACCACCCGACACTATGCGTCTTGACTGTGACAGATCCGATGCCGTATACGATCCTATTATTAATATATTGCTGACAAGTCTAAAGAATACTTGACTTCTGTAGCAGCGTCCACCTCGTCTATCTATTGAGTCTCTGGTACTGAACAATCATGACGTATCCTTTCATTCATTTTTTTTTGCGTCCGTAGTTTCCCGCTCATAAAAGATTGGATTTCGGGCAACTCCATCACTCCTCTTCTGAGCTACATATTCCCCTCCAAATTGTTCCTCTGGTGGGTGGCGTTCCAGCCTCAATCTTGAAATGTTCGCCACATCTCAATTGCAGTGCACGACAAACCACCGATGCTATCATTATTAATCACATGTTGTCTTTCTAAATATATATCATTATTAATCACATGTTGTCTTTCTAAATATATATACATCCGAATGTGTACTATGACAAGGATAAGCTGCATTGGCGATTATACGTATTTTTCACATAGTTTCTATTAAACAACGTCGAAACAATTGTTCTCAATAAAAAATGTTAGAATTATGAAATTATATACATATATGTATGTATTATGCTTGTAGATATGTACATGTATAAATATTCACATTAATGCGTTAAGGGTTTGTTCCCCGACCAAATAAATTATATGGAAATTGTTCTACTTTATTTTAGGAAGAATCTGAAGAAGACAATAAGATACAATTCGGTCATTTATTATTAATGAATTCAGCTCTGAAGGATATTCCAGAATAAGTTGGTCAATCAATGACATCATAAAAATGTTTTTTGTGTCTCATCATATTTGGACTTTGCATTTCCATCAAGCTGCAATTGTTTATGCAGGACGTGAGCACTGACTGTCAAATTGGTCATATTTTTAATTACTCAATTCTAAACTTGAATCGTTGTGTAATATATAAATTTGTTTTAAAAACGTGTTTTGTTTGGATTTTGAGCAAAACACTTCTGAATAATTTCAGAACATCCGTTATGTTGCAATGTTTTTTGATAGAAGTGTTGGCAAGAACAATGTGATTGAATTGCATATTTTGAACTATTTTATATAGTCAAGTTGAATTTTTTTCTATATTCATATTTTATAATACATTGAATGATAAACATATTATACAAATTGTTGATGTTGATTATAAAGCAGATCTTATCTTCGAATAATATTTCGTTTATTCGTTCATCTTCTTTAAACATTTTATATTTTTAAACTAATTAATATAATCGTTATCATGGTGTGCAAATCATTGTCACAATTGTTTAATGAAAATGTAAGAAAAATATAACAATGTTATTAAAAATTATCAAATTTTGTCTTCATGTTTCCAAATTGAATTGAACCTATCTCGTTGTTTGAAATTCGAACGTGATTTAATTCATCAAAATTTAGTGATCATACTTTTTCATCCCGGAATAAATTTGGTCTTGAAAACTGGTTTATTACTGGCGGTGATAAATAATTGATTGGAAAGATTATTTTGTGGAACTACGAATGTAAACAAGCCGAGCAACCGAGCCGGTTGTGTACATAATAAAGTTTCTTAACTGGTTCCCTGTATAAACATCGCCAACTCCCCTTATCCATTTAGTCCTATTTTTACCGCAAATTACTTTGTTTCTTCTCGTCGAAGTCATTATTCAAGGTCATTCCCAGACATTTGTTTATGAGGCTCACTCTGGCAAACGGTTAGAAAAATATTAGAAACAAATACATAAATAAATGTATAAATAAATAAATACTTTACTTGTGTTGATTCAAGTAGCATGTGGAAACCGATCCAACTAACAACTAACTCGGAAATAATATAAATTTTTATCAATATTAGAATGTTTTCATTAATTAATCGATCCAGTTAATCATGCGATATAAACCAATACTAATTTTTTCATTGTTTCTCTTGAGACCAACTAATGTCTCCCATACAGGATGCAACGCCCGGCATAGGCCCGTTTTTTGTATGTTCTTTTATTAATCCACCGAATAGTCTCTGATCCTATGAAATGCGATTATGTTGGTTTTCTACAAATTCTTCAGTTATAGTTGTTTACATAATTACAAGAAAACTATTTCAACCCTTCACATGTGTTCAAGATGTCCCGGTTACCCCTTGAGGTCATAATTGTTATCATCCGTCTAGTTGGTGAATGGTTAAGAAGTAGAAATAATTTCAATAAAATGCGAGGTAAAAAACAACTTTATTTTTCACCTGATTGACATTCCAAATATAAGTGAGCGCCTATTCTCCGTAATAATTTTGCTCTGTCGCTCTCTCCTTTACTCTCTCTCTGTGTGTGTGTTTGTATTTCTCTCTCCCCTTTCTCCCTCCCTCTCCATAAAATATTCTACTGACGTCATACACATTTTTTTCTCGCGCGGCAAAATATTTTTGTTGAATTTCCCCTCTTTTGTTTTTGTCTTCGGTTAAGTTTGGCGGGAAATTAATTCCTTATTTCTTGTCTGACGTTGAAGTCGCATCAATGACGTCATCCTAAATTAATTGAGGCCGACGATAGGGATGCCAAAATTTTCCTTCTTTTGGTGACGTAAATTCTTTGTTTTATGGGAAGAGAATTTTTCGTGCTCCACCCTTTCACTTTTACCTTTTGAAGATTTCGGGTACAAATTATTTCTAATTGTGTTTTAAATCGTTTTATCCTTTTGTTATACGAGGCGTACACTGCAAACATTTATATTCGGCCTAACTTAGTTTATTTGTGATTTTTCATCTTTTTCTTATCGCTTTACTTAGTTCTCTTGATAAATATTTTTTCATCTCGGTTTGAAAAAATCTGAAAATATTTAGTCTTACTCGTAATTCATACACGTTGCAAACACGTTCTTGAATAACAACTTTCTACTGAGAAACCAGCGACGACTACAGAATACAGCTTCGCAGGGCAACGAGGATAGTTGTAAAGCTAGCATGTCTCTAAAGCCGGTCAGTTGAACTCATAGACGTATTATAACTAGACTGCGTGTGACCGAGCAAAAACGAGCCGTTTTTTTTGGGTCCCAAATTTAGAAAAACCGAAAACATAAACCAAAAATGTTCTCAATATCGATCGAAAAAATTATTTATGAATAGATCGATTGGAATGGAATGATGTGTAAACATTTTGAGACGTATAATACTCAACTTTTCAAGATAAAAATTATTGAAAGTTCTGTGGGTCTCAAATTTTCGGCACGTTTTTGAAACATTGATTGAATGGGCGATGCGCAGTCTATAAGTCTATGGTTGAACTGTCCGAGAGAACAGAAAATTGCGTTCCAAATGTACATTTGCTTTTCTCATTTGTAATTTGATTTTCAAGACTCAATATTATAATGAAAATGATTGTTTTATGAACACAAAAAATGTAAACTTTGAAAATAACATTTTTGAATTATGTTTAAGTAGAATAATAATTTTGTGTTAGGAAAATTGTTTCCCTAAATATGGTTAGAAATAAAATAGTTTGTATGTCAAGTCAAAAAGCTCATAATAATTGTGAATACATAAATGAAACAAATTTACTATTTTTGTCAAACAAACGAAACGAAGTTGATGTGTTCGATTTAACAAAGGTTTATGTTTGAAGTTTTTTATTTATGTTCTTCTAATTAGCATTTCTGAAAGTATTTTGTTTACGAAAATTCATCATTTGTGATTTTTTATTGCAAAAAATATTAAACATAATTTATGAAGAGTTACATTAATGTTATTGAATGAAAATAATTTATTATGTCCTTCTATCAACGATACCAAGAGTGTTCTTATTTATATAAAACATCATTGGTTTGTCCATTTTTTATTTACCTACAAATAAAACATTAAAAATGAAAGATGTTTGTTTTTTTAAGAATAATATAAATTTGTATTCTACTTGTGGCTAATGTTTTAATTGTTGTATTTTCTTAATTCTTTAATTTGGCAAGAGAATGCTGAAATATTTTTTATTGCATTTACACCTATTAATGATTCCATTGATAAATGTATTAACAATAGCACAAGTGAGATAACCCGAATTAAAATAACAGCTTACCTCATTTGTGCTATTGTATTGACAAATGATCTATTGACAAGTGAGATAACCCTAATTAAAATAACATAGAGCTTACCTCACTTGTGCTATTGTTTTGACAAGTAAGATAACCCGAATTAAAATAACACAGCTTACCTCACTTGTGCTATTGTATTGCCAAATAATCCAAACATTTGACTGACGAAGGATTTTTTTCAGGAGTGGTGCACGAGGTTCCCCGCATCGGCAGCGATGGCGAGAGTGAGGAGGCGTCGGGTGCCTCTGACGAAGTCACGTCGCCCGTCAACGTCAAGCTGCGACAGAGGGCCAGGAAGATCACACAGGAGGTGACCACAAAAATACATTTTTATACTTTAATTATGAATTTTTTAATACTTTTTATACATTTTTAAGTACTTTTTCATACCATTTAAATACTTTTTCATACCATTTAAATACCTTTTCATACCATTTAAATACCTTTTCATACCATTTAAATACTTTTTCATACCATTTAAATACTTTTTCATACCATTTAAATACTTTTTCATACCATTTAAATACTTTTCATACCATTTAAATACTTTTCATACCATTTAAATACTTTCATACCATTTAAATACTTTCATACCATTTAAATACTTTTCCATACCTTTTAAAGAAAACAGCTCTATATAGGTTTTATTTTTCCGTCATCTTCGTTGTCGTCGTCTGCACCTGAAAATCAATTAGTGTTAAACAACTTTATTTTAAGAATTACAGAGAACTTCCATAAACAACAAAAGTTGTTTGTCTTAACTTTGTTATAATTTTTGTTCTTTCAAAAATTAACAATTAAGGAGTTATAACCAAAAAACCTTAAATTTTTAACTCTAAAAAATTAGAGCAAAAGTTTGAAGATTTTTATTTGAAGAGTTACAAAAAACTGTATTGAAGAAAAGTTGTTTATAATAACCATATAACCAACATTACCAGGAATAGTTTTTTTCATAAAATATATATTTATTCAATTATAGCCACGCGAGATTGCAGGTCATCTATGGCTAGTTTTATAAATTGTTAATACTTTTTTAATAAATATTTTTCAAAACTAATTTCTAACAACTACTTCATGGTTTATAATTTTGTGGTACGTTCATTCTTTGTTGTTTTGGATTGTGTAGAAATCCGTCTGGTTTTGCCAACATAATGGCAAAAATGTGTCCTTGTCCAAGATTAGAAAATTGGTTTTAGGGCACCCTGTCTGTCCAGAAGTGTTGAATTTCGTTTTCTTTGAAGACTTTTCAAGTATTTGTTGTTTATTATGATGAAATAACCAACATTATTAAATGTAGTTGTTCTAGAAAAAAAATTATGAAGCTCTAGCTAAAAGGGAATTTTTGGATATGGAAATTTCAAGAGCAGGAGTCCCCAATTTTTTATTTGAAGAGTTATACACTTTTACTGAACTAAGTTATTTGATCTTTTAGATGGTGTTGCAAAGAATGGTTTCCTCTGAAAATCATTTTAACATTATGTCTAGACTTCTTACAAGATTGCCTGTTTTCTTTGGCTGGTTTAATACTATCATTGCTGTATGATGATCCATATTGCAATGCTTAGATGTTGGCATTGAATTTGTTTTATCCAAAGTGTTTGTAGAAATATTTTCAACTTCCTAGCGTAGCTAAAGTGGTCACTCTAAGGCCCATTTTTAGGCTGTGACAAAGTCCAGCCTCTATAAGTAACTGTTGATTGTTAGGACGGAGGTGGCGCATTTTTTAACATTTCTTTTTAAATTTTGTTTTTAAATATTGGTTAGCTACCACTTAGTAGAATTATGAAAAATACTCTTTTTTAATTTTTTCTATTTAAATCTTGGTTAACCAAATAGTAAAATTTTGAAAAATATTTATTTTTGATTTTTGTTTTACAGATATTTTTATTTAACAGCAATGGTTTTTATATAATTCTGAACAACATAGTCTAGATTAATTGTTTTGGTAAAATGAGTATTTATTGAAATAATAGGTTTTTAAATCTTGGTTAACCACAACTTAGTAGAATTATGAAAAAAAATATTTTCTTTCATTTTTGTTTTACATATATTTTTATTTAACATGAATGGCTTTATATATAATTCTGAACAATATTGTCTGGAATGATTTTTTGTAAAATGAATGTTTTTGAAATAATAGGTTTTTAAATCTTGGTTAGCTACCACTTAGTATAATTATTAAAAAATATATTTTATTTTATTTTATATATTTATAACTTTTACTCGGTCACAGCCTTACACATTTCCTCATACTTGTTGATGTTGGGAATATTGCTGGACATGAAAAACTGATCATTTTTATGCTGAATATTCTTGTCTGTTTTAGAGTAATGTTTGCTTTATACAAATGAAAGATAAAAAATTATGAATGAATAAATATTTTCTAAACTGCATGGAAATAACTTGGTTTTCATGGCATTGTCATCTTTTTGAATCTTCCAGCTATAAACCAACATTGTATGGTTGTTGTTGATCTGTAATATTTTGTTATTTCAGTTTTATATAGAAATTTAAAATTTATCTTAGTTGGTAATATTTAATTATTTCAATTTTTCATAAACATTAAAATTTAAATTAGTTTGCAATCTTGAAAACTGTTAATGTTTGATGATCTAAATTTCAATGTTTTCTCCCGCAGGACATCAACAAAAGATTGTCTCTGCCTGCCGACCTGAGAGTGCCAGCAGCCTTTCTGGAGAAGCAAAGTCTCAGTCCCGACGTTCCCTTGAGCAGGTCATCGCGGCGACAGTCCCTGTCAGAGATCGGCTTTGGTCGGATGGAGACGTACACAAAGCTGGACAAGCTGGGAGAGGTACAAACACTCATTAGTCATTGTTCATAATACACATGATTCATATACAGGCTTTGGATTACTCAAATGCTCAGCCGATCCAACTACTCTTTATTATGTGTCAAATCGCAAGTGTTTTACAAAGTTTGATGCTGTAACTTATTGATTTGTTCTCCAGGGTACCTATGCCACTGTATATAAAGGCCGGTCACGACTAACAGACAACCTGGTGGCCCTGAAGGAAATTCGGCTGGAACACGAAGAAGGGGCGCCCTGCACTGCTATCAGAGAAGTGTCACTACTCAAGGATCTCAAACACGCCAACATTGGTGAGATTGTTCAACCATTACATAATAAACTGTTTCTTACATAGAGCATAAGAGATCATTCATTATAAGTCTGCAGCAATTAACATAAAGATAGGATTGTCACGGTTAGGGATTTATTAAACAGTGAGATATCTAGCATAATAATTTAAATCACACGCACGGTTGCAATAGAAGTTGTTAGGGTATCCATCCTATGGATACCCTATTAAAATCGGTGAAGGTAAATGTTAGTTTTTCATTTTTTATTTAATTTTTTTTTATTGAACAACAAAGTTTGTAGATAATGAACTGAATAATAACTTTGTTTAAATAAAAAAATTTTATATGTTATATTTTCTTTAAAAAAAAAGTTTTATAGCTCAAATTAATCTGTAATCAATGTTTTTGTCATTTACTGAAACCATTTGTTACCTCTGGTTGATGGATGCCCTATTATAACCAAATTTTTTGTGATGTCTTCAACAAAAAGAAGAGAATGAAATAATTTGCAACTCTGTTTATTTTGATAATTGTATCAATTTGTATGAAGGTTGATGGTTAAGTGTCGACATAAGCATACTTATTATATATTTATTCATTCATATGGAGATAGACAGGTTGAAATTTTTATTTATAATCTTATCCCGATAGTGGTTGTCCAAGTGACAACATCTTTATGCTGTGCCATTGCCTATTTGTCAACTTTAATCAACACTATTTAATAGAAATGTTTTTTCAGTCACACTACACGATATAGTTCACACAGACAAGAGTTTAACTCTAGTGTTCGAGTATTTAGATCGAGACCTCAAACAATATATGGATGAATATGGAGGCCAATTATCCATGACTAACGTTAAGGTAAGTTCTTGAAGTGGTCATTTGGTTTTAGTTCTACTTAAATAGTTGTGGTTTTAATAGTGTGCAGCACCTAAGCCTTCACATGCCTTGTCCTAGAGATCAAGGAGTGGCCATTTTGTTTTTCGTCCCGATGCTTCTGTTGAGTTATAGGAAATATAACTCGGAGTTAAATGAATCAATGCGGCCAAGTAGTGAACCACTTTTTGAAGGGCAGGCCTGCATGCACCATTATTTCTTTTGAGAATAATGAAGCATTGTATAAATCAGTATATGTCGATTCATCTGTAGAATTAAAGGTCCTGCCTTACCAAGTTGAGGCAAACTAGAATTGTGTTGACAAGATTGAGGACAGATCATATGAGGCTGATGCATGGTTTTCTTTTGTGTTTGAGAATCGATTGATTGTATTGTTTTTTATCGTCCACCTGACTGTTTCACAACCTGTAATAAACATTGCTAAATCATTGCTCAACTGTTTTATGTTACCTAGCTAAGCTGTCCTTTTGTAGCCTAAAGATAATGAATGCCTGCATAGGTATGTTGATCAGTAACCTCTTGACCATTAGAATTTATCTCGTTTTTATTATTTTTATAAATAGTCTTACAATCCAAATATAATTGGTTTATTTACACACTGTTTTAAAATGAAAGTTTGATGAATTCGTTAACATTATTTTTTATAGAGCAAAATTAAATGACCACATAGTGTCTCATTTTAAAGTTTACTTGGGTATGGCATGACTTTACTGAACTTTATATGGATTTATAAGGAAGTGATTTGGATATTAAGAATGTTTTTGGTGCCTAAAACAACAAACATATAAATGTTATCAATATTACCAAAATCACTTTGATGGTTTCAAAAGTTTTACATGTCACATTTTTCTTATAGTTATGTGATTGAATAAGTGTTAATTATGTTTTGCAACAATTATATGTTGTTTCATGTTGCTTAGTTGTTGCCTAGCTTCTAATTTAAACTTTTGTGTTTCAGATATTTTTATTTCAACTTTTAAGGGGATTAGCATATTGTCACCAGCGAAGGGTTCTTCATCGAGACCTTAAACCTCAAAATCTTCTCATCAATGACCGAGGAGAACTCAAAGTAAGTAAAATTAATTTAATTAATTTTTTTAAAACTACATCGAAATACAATTACAAATATTAAAGAGTCTTATCCATTGTTTTTTATGTGCATCGAATAGTCTCATGACTCTTATATAAATTTTCGTGCACTATATATTATGAGTAGTTAATGTTGAAGTTGAATTTTATAAGTATCTGATTACCAAAAAACATGTTATTCTTGTATAATTTTAATATTACATAGTTTTTTATCGAGCGTTCCGTTAGGAAAAAGCTCTATATAGGTTTTATTTTTCCGTCGTCGTCGTTTTCGTTGTCGGTGTCGTCGTCGTCGTCGTCTGCACTTGAAAATCAATTAGTGTTAAAACAACTTTATTTTAAGAGTTACAGAGAACTTCCCTAAACAAAAGTTGTTTGTCTTAACTTTCCAGCCAATATTGTTATTATTTATTATGACCATCCAATCAGAATTGCCAAGAGTATTTTTTTAAAAACCATCTAAAAAAAGGTTGTAGTCAAAAACAGAGTTTTTGGGCTCTGAAAAAATTTGAGCAAAAGTTTAAAGTTTTCTAAATAATTATGTTGAACTAAAGTTGTTTGGTAGGACTATTTAACAATCATTGTCATAAGTATTTTTTTTTGAAAAAATTATATTTATGTAGTTATAGCCAAAAAACAGAATTTGTGGAAAGCCTAATTTTCATCTAAACATTATTGTTTTTAATTTATTTGAAGAGTTACAGAAAATTTTATGGAAGAAAAGTTGTTTATAATGACCATCTACCCAACATTACCAAGAATACTTTTTTTTTATAAAATAAATATTGATTGAATTATAGGCACATGAGATTGCAGGTCATCTATGGTTAGTTGTCTAAATATTTTATTAGGCTGTGGCAAAGACCAAGCTCCTTCATAAACCTTTCTCAGCAGCGAGTCACTATAGTGGCTATCTGAGATTGTCATGAATAAGTTGGCAAACCACTTTATCGGCTTGAATTTGTTTTTGGCATATCTCTTCAAAAGCTAGACCACTAAAATGGGCCAACGTTTCTTAACAATAATTTACAATAGTTCACCAATTAAACTTTATTTTTTTTTCTCTACAGAAATAGGTAGTTGATCGAAAATTGTATTGGAAATAAATGAAAGAAGTGTAAATACCTTACATTGAATTCAATAATTAAAAATATTTAGAAACTTTTTGAGTATACACAGCTTATAGTTTATTTTGACCACAACATTTTTATAATCATTTACTGTAATAAATAACATGTTTTAGTAAAAATTATCGACAGTTCTACATCTTTGATTAATTAAATTTTTTTAAAGTGTTCATGTAATTTTTCATGAATATGTTAGTGGCAGCACATCATCTAATTCCTATGTGAAGAAGTTATGTTTAGCAATTTAATTGTTATTTATAATATCAAACATTTTGTTTGTCAAGTATAAAACGTTTGGGTGGGACATGTATCGTTTGATCTGTGTATTACAAAACAGTATCCATTTTTCAGAAATGAACAAAACAAAATCGGATCAGTAACTGAAAAAGCCAAACAACTTGAAAAGCAAATGAATGAAACATTGAAAGAAAAACAAAAGGTCAACAGCAAGTTACGAGAATTGTCAGAAGAGTGCAAAGGGTTGGAAAAAGAAAAGAGAAAATTGTCTAATGAAGTTCAACAAATTCAAGATACTATTGAAATAGATCAAAACAAGTAAGTGAATGTTTTACAAATTCAAGTTTTTGTTGAGTGTGCATAGCAAAGCTCTACATAAGTGTAGCAATTCTGATGTCGTTGTCTTCGGTGTTGGACAATGACTAGAATGCTTCCTGTATGATCAGGGAAGTTAAGCAACGTTAGGTCTGGTTAGTACTTGGATGGGTGAACGTCTGGGAACACTAGATGCTGTTAGCGACAGCGCTCTTTGCCAGTGTAGCTAATGTGCTGTATAATATATAATAAAAAAAAAATAGGCTTGATTATTGGTTTTAGTCTATTACTAGGCATTTTTATTTGATTTTATTACTTTTTATCTACATTTCATCAAATTAACTTTTTTTATGTTGGTTTGATTTATGCATCAATGGATTGTAAAGGAAGTATACATAAATAGTCCCTAAGGTGATTTTTTATTAAATGATGTTTTCTCACTTTGTAACACCATTTTTGATTGACATTTGTGGGGATAGAATTTATGTCGAGTGTGCATAAGAAAGATCTACATAGGGTCAGAAATTCTGATGTCGGCGGCGGCGTTAGACAATGACTTGAATGCTTATATATCATCTAAAATATTATCGTTTCTTTTCATAAAGCGTTGGTTATTGGTTTTAATATATTACTAAGTGTTTTTATTTAATTTTATCACTTTTTATTTACATTTTTCATCAAATTAACTTAGAAATGTTTTAACAAATTTTTTTTCTTATTTTGTTTTTATTTATGCATCAATGGATTGGAAATGAAGTATACACAAATAGCCTGTAAGGTGAATTTTTGTAACACCATTTTTTGAAATTTGTGGAGATAGAATTGTTTTTAAAGTTACTGAATGAATCATTGCGAGACATTTCAACCCTTCGGTTCCTGGTTACTAGTTCAAGTTACTGAATAAATAGTCGCGAGACATTTGTGGATTACTAGTTGAGCACAGCTATAGGAGCTGCTGTTGATTGTTTTTGTGTAGAGGTGTTTATAGTCTTAGGGATTTATCAAATTGTAACCGTATGAATTTGTTGCATAGGTTTTTTTCCAAGGTACTTTTTATGGTTGTCGATCATGCATAGCGAGCTTTACATAGGAGTGACATTTCTGATAATGTCGTTTTCGGTGGCATTAGACAATGACTTCAATTCTTTTAAATCATTACTTCTTAAATTTATTTTTATATATGGCTCATTCTGCTTTATGTTATATTAATTGATGTTTTTATTGTATTACTTTTAATTTTTTTTTTTTTTGGATTTTTTTGTATTTTGATTTGAATTGATGAAGTGTCCATAATTAGTATCTCAGGTGAAATTTTGTTTAAATGATGTTTTCTCATTCAGAAATGGGAACATAGGCGTTTTTTATAAAGTTACCGAATGGTCGCAAGACAGTAAAACCGTTGGGTCCGTTGATTACTAGTATTGATATAAATGGTACTGTTTGTCACTGTAGCTTGAAAAATGACAATTTATGCTAAAAATATTAAAACAACCATTTGAAATAATGTTTTCTTCTCCAGAGCACAAAGTGAGTACGAAGAAATAAAAGCCCAACTGGCTGCAGAACTCGAGGCAATTGAAGAGAAGATTGTGGCCATCCGAAACCAAATTGAGGCTGAACGAAACCAGGAAAAACATATACAGAACACTGTCTCCATCATCAAAGAAGACCTTGATCAGACGAAGCTGGAAGAGAAGCAACTGAGCTCATATTTACAGACCACCAGAGATCAGTTGAAGCAGATGCAGCAGAACAAGGATCCGATCAGCGTGTACGGGCCGTGGGTGCCCAAAGTGAACAACGACATTGATGTCGCCTTTGCTAACAACAGGTTTAAGAATAAACCTATCGGCCCTATTGGTTAGTTAAATGAAACTTTTTGTCGAGTGTGCTTAGAAAACCTCTACATAGGCGTAGCAATTCCGATGTCGTCGGCGACATTAGACAATGGCTTGAATGCTTATATTTCATCTATACTATTATTATTTCTTTTCATATAGGCTTGATTATTGGTTTTAATATACTACTAAGTATTTTTATTTAATTTTTTATCACTTTTTATGTACATTTTTTCAACAAATTAACTTGGAAATTATTTTTAACAAGTTTTTTTTATATTTTTTGTATGCATCAATGGATTGGAAATGAAGTACACATAAATAGTCTCTAAGGTGATTTTTTTGATTAAATGATGTTTTCTCACTTTGTAACACCATTTTTGATAGACATTTGTGGAGTTAGATTTTTCTTTAAAGTTGCTGAAAGAATCATCGCGAGACATTTGAATCATTCGATTCGTGGATTACTAGTTTGATGAAATGATGTTTTATCATTTTGTAACACCATTTGGACCATTCGGTTCGTGGATTACTAGGTTAAATTGATTTTTTTTTATAATATATTTGAAACAATTGATTATGATAAACTTGAAGAAATACAATACCGTATTTTTAAAAAATAACTACTACATTAATCACTTATAAAGAATCCTCATCATGAGTTAATATTTGCTTTTGTATTGCTTAACTATATTTCATGCAGATTGAATAACGTATAAGTTAGTATCAGGGACACATTATCTTGTCATGAAAGGATTAACTTAATAAACATTATACGAGTACCAAGGGTGCCCAAATGGTGGCTCTTAAGGGGGTACTGAACTCGAGAATTGGAAAAATGAATAAAAATTAATAAAAAAAAAACTATTTGAGCTTTCGAT
>JARUHE010357410.1:0-17865 GCA_031471125.1 Archaeomysis grebnitzkii
ATTAAAGTAATCACAAGAACATATATATGGTTGTGACATCACGCTCGGATTATGTCATATGTTGAAACATGACTTCAACTAAATTTACTCCATAAAAAGTGTTTTGGACACCGAAAACCATTTAAGGAGCAAAGTTAGGTTAGGTTAGGTTTTGTTTGGTGGGTCATGATAATCCTAAAATTTATTTGAATACTGGTTTATGTAGCCTAAGTCTTATTTGAAATGACATCAGCCATATGATTTGCAATGACCAGCAAACTTATGATTTGCCCTATATATGTTCTTATAATTACTTTAATATTGCATCTATTTCAGTAGCTTACAGTATAGCTTAATGAACATATTTAATCATATTAAAGTTTTTATAAAAGCTATTTTTGCTACAATCTGTAGAAAAAAAGTCCATGTCGGTAATAATTACCTCTTTTATTTGTCCAATTTAAACATGTAGACTGATTAAAGTGACATGCACCGTGTTTTTTTAAATTAGGATCTTAAAACCTTAACATTTCAAATTCACTTATATTTTATTCTAAAATTACATTTAATTTAATTTTTTTAATAAGCAATTGTGAATTTTTTTACATGATTATGTAAAAGTTTATAAACTACAAAATTTTATTGACAATAATTTTAGCTGACTATTGATTTAAGAACTTTAAAATATGGTAAAGAATTTTTAGGTTTTTGGTTATTGAAAATAATTTCTATGCAACGAAGTACGTTTTTTTTAAAAAATTTTATTAGTGTTTAGTTTTATTCAAAGAAAATTTAAATACATTTAAATAACATTATTCAAGTTTGTTTTTAGAACCAATATATATTTATAAAAATTATACAATTATTCAATTTCCAAACAATTGAACGTATTTTCATTTTTTAAACTTATTCTAGTTCCAATCCAAAGAGATGTGAAAACATGTTCACCGTGCGAGAGGAAGACTAAAGAACAAATGGCAAATAAAGGTAAAAGGACTATGAATGGTGCATAAAAGTAGCGACTGTAGCAGACGTTGGTTAAAGTAGTTTTAAAATTGGTCCATTTAACTGGTGAAAGAATTTGCTTATGAAACTAAAATGTTTATTAATGGAATTTGTTAAATTTTAACAAATTCAATAAACGCAGTTAATTTTTTTATTTTGGATCAAACTCTGATGACGTCACATGTCCAAGATTATTGAAACAAATTGATTAATTCGAGGAAACAAAAGCCGCAAAACTGTTGGTGGTAAAGTCAAATCTTTTCTTTAATTTTTTTAAATAACTTGATGAATTGTTTTGGTCAAGAAAGGAATATAATAGATATGAAATATTGTTGTGATTTGATATAGGCCTACGAATGCAATTTGTTTAACTGTTGTACATTGAAACATTTTGAATTTGAGCTGTAACTTTAAGTCACTTACCTTCTAACAAGCTTTTGAATAAAAGAATTTAAGAATTTTATTTCAAATCTTTATTTTATTTTTACAGTTTGCGGCACTATTGAGGCTTCTTTTGTTTTAGTCGTCCGTTTTTATTGCTAGCTTTGAAGAGACTATTTTAAATTTCTGCCAAACTCTAAGTTTTCTATTAAAGTTCAAAATAAATTTAGAAATACATATCAGATGTTTTCTGACTTATCAATTACATCGAATTTCCATTTCCTAAATAGATAAAAAATTGTTTAAAATACTTCCTTAACATCAATAAAACGTTGCGGTTTACACTTTTAAGGCCATTTAGCTATACAAAAAAATTTTCATAATTGATTTTATTAAAAGGAACATTTTTATCAAATGTGTTTATTTGTAAAAGCGTTCTATTTATAACAAGAATAATTTGTAAAACTTAAAAAGACAAGACCAAATAAATTAGCATAACTGATATTGTGGTTTTACCATCTCCAATATTCTATATAACCCAGATGTAATTCCGTGACTTGAAATGAAAATTAATTAAACCCAACACATTTAATAATTTTTTTATTTGTTTGCCATTGCATATTTTCAGTTCATTGCCATTCCATATTGCAGTGATTAAACAAAACATTTAAATATTCAACACATTTTTGAACTTATATATACATAATTCAAATTTTCAAATAGTTCAGAAATGTTAATAGTAAAGTTTTTTCTATCGAGAAACCTTAATTAAGCATTGGTTATAATTTATTTTGGATTGTTTGTGCGTGCGGAATTATTAAATTAAAAAAATTAGTTAATTAAAATTTTGTTTTAATAATCCGAATTGGCTTGACTTCAATTTATCATAATTAAGTACGGTATAAAACCAATTGAATGTTAATATTTTACGGATTAACTATTTAAATATTTTTATATTTTTTCTTGAACATAAATTTTGGCATTTTTTGTTTTTGTTTATTACACATTCGTTTAACACCATGTTTTGTTTTTTTGAAGACGTAAAACTAACTTGGCACCCTGTTAAATAGACTTTATGAATATTTATGAGATACTTGTGCACACATATTGCATGTAATTTATTTATATGCAGATCTTAAGAACTTTTTTAATTACAGCAATTATTTTAAACGTATTCATAAGTCTTAAATTTTTGCTAATGTAACTTTAACTTCACAAATAAATCTATTTTTAGGCTCTGACAAAACAGCCTCTAGAAGTCACTATTGATTGTTATGGCGGAGCCAGACGCAGATTTTTCATTATTTTTTAAAATCTTGGTTAACCACAACAGTAAAACTATGAAAAAAAAAAATTACAGATTTTTATTTAACAGGAATGGATTTATATATATAATTCTGAACAACATTTTCCAGAATAATTTTTTGTAAAATTAATATTTATTGAAATCTTAGGTTTTAAATTTTGATTAGCGACCATTTTAATATAGTTTAATTTTTGTTTTACAATTTTTTTTATTCAACAGATCGCTTTATATATAATTCTGAACAACATTTTCCAGAATATTTTTTTGTAAAATAAATGTTTATTGAAGTAGGTTTATAATCTTGCTTATAACTACCTCTTAGTGGAAGTATGAAAAAAATATTTTTGCATTTATATGTATATATATATATATATATATATAGCCGTTTTGTTATTCATAACTTTTACTCGTACTTTAAATCAAATATTTATTTAAAACGTTTTCTTTATTTTCAGAAAATGGTTGCCCAACAAGAAAAGCTGACCTTCACCTTCCACGTGAGAGGCAGAGAGAACGGATTGAAAGAAGAAACAAGGAAGTTGCATCTGGGTTTAGTGCAAGAGCAAGACTCTAGCATAAAGATGAATGATGAAAAGCAAACGCAATAATTTTGGTATTTTCTTAAGAACTTTGGATAGCCTCATAACAAATCATCAGCAATTTCCTTTTCCAACTGTTGTGAACAGGAATTGAGCATTATGACTAGTTTGGATCCAATTCACACATTCTGGGTGCCCGATAGTACCCTTTCCAGACTGAACTGAACGCTTTTATTTGACATGAAATCAAGGGAGCTTCCGAGCAGGAAGGTGGTTGCAGAATAGAATATTGCCTGCAAGATCATTTTTTAATAACATAAAAGTTATATTCGTTTTATACAATATTACCCGAGCTGACTTGTCATCCATTGAAATTAAACTGTTAATTTATTTTGTTATTTTTCTTTATTGTACTCTTCTTTTAGATTCATTGGTTTTATTTAGAATGTGACCGGTTTGACTCTTAAATTTAGGATACCAGATAAACACTTAATTTAAATATATTAAAATTACAAATACAGTAATGTTGAATTTCAACATATTGAACGGAAATATATTTTTATTTGAAGAATTCAAGCAATGCTTAGAAAATAAACTACCTTCTCTAAATATAGGTTTCTGACTAGAAGAGAAGCACAGATATACAATTTGATTGATTGTATGGCATGATATTTTCAGGAAATTAATTCAACTTTACTATTAAAGTGATATACTGTATACATACAATATATCGTCATATTGAACTTCTCAAAGTTTATTTTTATTTTTAACTACTCTCAAAATAGTTCCATAATTAGGTTAGAACTTAGCTATTCACATAAATTATAAATGGTTTGCTAATCTTTCTTCCTATGTAGGGATACCAACATAATAAACAATTCTTGACATCTTAATTTACATCCTAACGAATTGTATAAAATTGATAACGCCAATTAGCTAGGCGATAATAAGTTGAATAAAATGTGTTGTAATTTCCGATATTCCAAGGTAATCTTCATAAAACTACCATAAAAAACTGTCTAATCATTACTCTTAGTTTCCTATATTCAAATAAAATAATAAAATTAATTACAATCTCAAATTATTTTAATTTCCTTCCAACATTCAATTTTAATTAAATTTAAAAATTAGGTTAAGATCCTAATTCTCGTATCTTCCCTCTTTTGTGCGTATTCAAACATTGTTTGAAAATATTTTAGAAAAATGTCAGGGGGAGTATAGGTCCGCTTTGGAGTTTTCCAATGAAAAACTGATACAAGTTTAATTAAAAAACTTGGTCCCTATGTTTGGATGGGAGGCGTTTTCCTGTTTAATTTTTTTGAGTAGTTTTGAGTGAAGGGTGGCCTTTGACAATCAAAGATAGAGGCATTTT
Organism: Archaeomysis grebnitzkii; assembly: GCA_031471125.1. Classification (NCBI taxonomy): domain Eukaryota; kingdom Metazoa; phylum Arthropoda; class Malacostraca; order Mysida; family Mysidae; genus Archaeomysis; species Archaeomysis grebnitzkii. The sequence continues at coordinate 4,583 of JARUHE010357410.1, forward strand.
GTTTTTGTACCTTTTTTGGACATGTAACTAAAAATGTTAATTTTTCTAAGTGCTTTAGTTTTTTGTGGGTGAATTTTCGAAACACCTAACTTTTTTTAAATTTTAAATCTTTCGAACCCAAAATAGTTTTGAGTGCTACTTAAAATTTCTTTCAAACTTAGAAAATCACTCTTAAAATTTAGCAGCGCTGGGCATTGGCCCGTTCATTTATATAATCAATTTTCACTTTTAGCAAAACAGTTTTCCAGAAAATGTATTCGACGCTGTATGTCCATCAAACTATTTGATTGAACTTCATTTTTTCATAAAATTTGTTTCATCTTCACTGGCAATGTGTAAAAATAATTAAAATATACAAAATGACAGCGACTTAATTCACAAACTCGAGAACATTGTCCGCAGATGCGTGGTTGAGGCTGCCATATATCTTTAAATGTTGCCAAATCAGAGATTTTCATACCAATCTGAAGATAAATTTATTTTCTACTAATGGTTTAGTAAACTCGAAAATGCAATTCTTACCAAAATCAGTCAGGCGCCTCCTCTAATATTATTGAAGTCTAGCAATCAATAGCTACATGTAAAATATTCAACTAACAAACATTTGAATCTTAAACACAAACTTTTTGAAGGTTCCATAGTTATGACAACATTCGAAACATTTCTAAACGTGTCTTAAGAACTTTAATTTTAACAAGATACAAAACCAATACAAATTGAGAAAACAAACCTTTTAAAAACAAACGAATAAAAAAACTGTCTAGCTTTTATATAATCAAACCAGACTAGCATTAAGTAAGGAGTTCAAAAATTATGATCACATGAAGTTATAAGTTTACGTTCGTAGTACAACATAAATAGAAAATAAACAACAATTTCAAATTTAATCTAATCAAAGTATTTTAAATTTAAAAGAATTGTATTCAATAATTTTGAAGTAAAATATTAACTTTTTGTACCATTGCCTGTTCTAAGTTAGCTGCCATTGGCAACTAACCATACGACAATGTTATGAAATTTTAGCACTATCATCCAAATATTGGTAAGGTAAGAGTACTACAATTAAAAACGTTCAGCACTGCAGGTTGAGTAATTCGTAGGCCATTGGTAACTACCAATAAGATGGAGTACTGCAATTAGAGGTTTCTTCAACATTACGATCCACACATTGGTAAGATAAAAGTACTGCAGGTAAAAAGTCGCTACTACAGGTTATGTAATTATAGTAGCCATGTTTCAGGAAATAAAGTATGATTCTTAGGATATGTAAAACATTAAGTACAGATTTATTATGAACATTTCAATTTTAAGAGTTGACAGCTATTTTACAAATGATAAATGTCTTATTTAACTTGTAGTCAAACACACTCGCACCTGAAACGTTCACGATGCTATACTGTTCAATCACTTGGGTTTCTTGCTGATCCTTCATCCAATATTTGAATGACGTCGTCGGTGATGTTCTTCACGCTTTCAATTTTCTTCTGCACATCAACGATGTACGACTTCACTCTTTCGCTTTCTGCTGTGACTGTCTTGATGTCGAAAACCATTCCCACCGCCATTTCTATCTTCGTGTCGTCATCAACTTCGATGCTACTGCTCTTCGTCATCTCAGTCACGATTGCACATTCCAACGTCCTGCTGATGTCACGATGTGTCGTCTCCAGTTTTTCAACTGAAGTCTTCAGACCATTGATGAACAACTCCACTCCTTCCACTGCTTCCTTCATTCCATTGAGGTGGTTCTGTCTTGCTCCATCCAAGATACTCCAATCCAACACAGATTTGCCCAAATTTTTCGTATGTTTACCCAATGACAATACAGTTTCCATCACTTCATTCAGACTTGACACCATTCTGGCCGATGATGCTGTCATCTCGAGTAGACTTAAAACTGTCTTGCCAGATGTGTTTGTCACATCATGGAGAGTTGTCACAAGCTCGTCCAACTTTTTCGTCAAATCACCGAGCCAAGCCATTTTCGTTAAAGATGTTCGACGCTTCGGAATAGATGTCATGTGCTGCCCACAAATACTGACTGAAAATAAAAAAATGGTTAGAACCTGTCTAGTTTAAAAATTATGAAACTTTATATAAAAATATATTTGAAAACATTTCTATACCATTAAGCAAAGTGCGTTTCCATTAGGTTGGTATATAATTTATATAAAAAATCCCTATAAATTTGACAATGTTTAAATTTATATGAAAAATCCCTATCAATTTAGCAACATTTAATGTCTAAAATCTGGTCACAGTGTACTTGGACAGTGTTGGCAACTTAAGAAAATGTGTGATCTCGACGTCACAGCCAACCGGCCAATCAGAACTTGCGCTAATGCAATTGGACCAATCAAAACTTGTTTTCAAATGTTTCAGATTGATTGTGCGAGTCTCGCACACTCAACCTGCGAGCTAGTTTAGCTAGTCTGTGTTAATCTGTTGATTGACAAAGTCATGTTTGATTTTTCTCCTGACAATATATCTATAAACAATAAATGAGCTTTTTGTTATTTACCTAAAATAAATGATTTTTAATTCAAGTTCACTCACTTTAGACCAAATAATAATAACATCCGCCTTGATCATAAGCTATGACGTCGAGAATACACGTTTGTTATGTGCACGTGGAAACGTCGGAAGGCCACCACTGTCTTTAGTACACTGTGACCTCGGAGAGAACAGTCATTCACCAATGATGGCAAGGTAATCGAAAACATGTTATATATTAAACCACGTCCCTTTAATATGATATCACTGTAACGTCAACAAATAGCTTTATTTTATTTTTGCATATAAAATAAAAAGTAAATGGAAACAATAAAACGACTGAATCTCAACACCCTGACCTAAATTATATTAAAATCACAAATATATAAAACAGTAAAAGTAAAAAATGAGAATTGAAACAATGAGGTATTATTAATATTATATTAGTCGATATTTGCGAAAGTCCAAATCTCTTATTGCAATCGTCTCATAACGTATCAAATTCATTCAATGGTGTTCATGTATATAAAAAGGATTATCAAATTAAAAAAAACTTAATGGTTAAAAAAACTAATTTAATTAGTAAGAAAATAATTAAAACAAAATCTAATAATTTAAACTTTAAAGATAAAATTAGTCTCAAATACTTAAACTATTGCGCAATGTCACTAAGAGGGCTTGCTTACATTACGTTAGAAGGTTGATTCAATTTTTTAATCAATCACTATCAAGGATGTATACGCTCAAGCGAATGTTAGCCAATAAAAGTGGTCTTCAAGAAGAGAAGTGTTTGAAAGACCCATTGAAATTATGCAACCAGATTTATAAATAAAATATTTCTCTTGATGAAGCTTCATACTATATTGTATTATTTTTTTACAAATATAGAACTACAAGAAAGTAAGGCATAATTCAAGTTCAACAATAACAGTAGCCGTATTAACATAAAAAGAAAACAATAACCTTCGCAATATAAAAAAAGTATCACACCCCAAATCGTGTGTAAAAGGTCTGTAGAAGCCAATAAATCACAATCTAACCGTATTTTGTCGCAGATGGTTTTCATCTTCTGGAAAAAGACACATTTTTTTCGTTTTTAATTTTTTTTGCAAAGAGACCTATTTCAGACAATTTTTGGATTCGAGAGGAGAAAAATGGAGTTGATAAACTGACAAAAACACGCGATTCTGACACCATGCTTTCTCATATGTACAAATCATAAATACATAAGCTGGAGTTACTATAGAACCTCACAAAATCACAACCTAACCTCACTCAGTAGTGTGTAAGACTTATGAACATACAAACAGGAGGCACTGTACAACCTTACACTTCAATGGAATAACCTTAAAACCCTTGGTAGACGCCACCAATGCTATTGTTGTTCGTGGTGAGATCTTTAAGAGCCAACTCTCGACAGAAACTCGACCAGTCAGCACACATAGTGTGAGAGTTTTTCAGTTGGAGTTCAACTCGAGAATATACTCGTTTAGAGCGATGTAAAAACACACAAACTGTAATGCTTGCCTGAAATTTAAATAAGAATTAACAAATTGCATAATATTCCTGACGCTTATATTTGCTTATGCATATTGTTTCATTCGGAGTAAGGATACATGATTTGCATGGACAAACTTTATTGGAACTGATTGAAGAGGCCATTGCATATGGAACTTCAACTCTAATGGGTTTCGACTAAAACTTATTTTTTTCATTAGGTTCTGTAAATTGGAAAATAAATGATTTAACATTAATCTTTCAACTTTTTGAAAAAAAAAAACATCTAAAAGGGAAGTCCTGAGAATGGCATTTCGCTAAAGTTCTATGATCTTGTCACATCATAGAACACGTTGTCAGATTACCAAAGTTTTTACATGTTTGGTTGGATTGCCAAAATCATTCTAGTATAGTGTTAAATGATGCGTAGTTTTTTGTTATTTTAAACAATTACTCAGTTGAATGTTTACTTTTCGGTTTGTTTTGATTTCTTAAATGAATTGTTAACTTGTCACGATACTATATTAGTACAATACTAAAATATTGAATACGATTTTCATTGAATTGCCAAGAAATCGCAACTTACTGCTGTTGAGCAACATATAACTTTACGCTCTAGCAATAAAAACCACAAAAGTGTTTTCGTCGACATATCAAATAAATAATAAAGTTAATTAAGTAAATGATAAATAGAAATTAAGTAAAATGATTAAAAAAATATTCAATATATTGTTACAACTTGTTAATCAATTGATTTATTTTTCCACCAAAAACGGAGAAAGGAATTTTTATAATTGTAAAATTCTGCAGAAGTACATCTCGACGAAAACAATTTCTGAAATGTACATTTCGAAGAAACCCACTTCGGCAGATTTAAATTTCTGTAAATGGAATATAGTTCACTAGATTTAGAACATTTAATGGTTCTAATTTACATTCAATGACTTCTATTCTTCGACTTATACATTTACATAATTTTTTTATCTTATTCTAGAGGTGATCAAATTCTGATGGAGAAATCAAAGGGCCCACACACCATCGTCAAAACCACTCCCTCCGACATATAAGTTTGTCGAATTGCTTATTTCGAAATGTAAATTTATAGTACAGAAATTGCGTTCTTCGAAATACACGTTTGTCGAGTTATACATTCATCGAAATTCCATTCTCCGAAACTTAATTTTCTCAAATGTCATTCATCAAGATCCCATTTATCAAAAAGGTAACCGTCGAATTTTTCGAAGAATAGAATTTCGACACATGATATTTCAGAGAAAGCAGTTTCAACAAATTGATAATGCCCCAATCAAAGTACGCCGCCATTTTAGTTTAACTTCTTCTGTAGACGATAGATAGCAAAAAGGAGTTTCCAGCATTTATTTAAAAAAAATGACTTGTAATTGTTTTAAAATATAAATTAAAAATTATCACTTTCATTTCGTCTATAAAAAACAAATCCTTTATGTAAAGGTAAAAACTTTTGGGTTGAATAAAATACAAATTAAAGTATATAGGCTAAAGCTGATAATTTATAAATGAAAATAATAAATTTTTGTCTTCACCAAAAAAATAAATATATTTATTTTCCATAATTTCGATATCTGCATAATTTTAAAATTCTTTCTACAAATTGAAAAAAAATTATCTATAACTGAATTGTGTCGTCGACAGGAAAAATGTTTTTAGATACCTAAAATAAATATGTTTATTAAAATATATGATTAAAACTAAAAAAAATTAGTTAACACACAGTTTAATTATTATAAGTTTTATTAAAAGAAAAAATAATTAAATTATGAAAGACATTATTATAATGGAGGAAAATAAAATATATCATTAAGATTTATTGCCAAACATTTATTTTAAGAAACCAGATTGTCTGCATCTTTCAATTATTATTTTATTTCTTTGTCATTTTACGAGTTCAACAACCTTGCAACTTATTTTACAACAACATGTAATGTCTTATGAAAACGGTAGCCTATTCACACACATACATAAAACATTCCTAATTAGTTTACAGCAACCCACCATGTCTTTTGAAAACAGTAGCCTATACACATACATACAACCTTCCAACTTGTTTAACAACAACCCAATTTACAATTTCTTATGAAAAATAGACCTATCGACATTACATACATAAAAAGGAACCACCGTATCAATTATTAAAACATATGCAGTTTTATTTTACAAATTTGTCTTGAAAAGTGATGAGGGGCGTAGGAAAAACTGCCTTGTAGAGAGGCTTACAACCATAAACACAACGATATTTCGAATGAGTAACAAAATATTTTCGAAGATATAAGTGGTTTATGAAAAGTTTTATAGGTTTAAGGTATATATATATGGCAGTGGGCGTACCGTTCCCTGTAGAGCCCATGCATGGGCTCTAAATACACAATCGTGACCTAAAATGGATTCGAATCGATGCAAATGAAATTGCATTACAAAATTAAACAATATACAACTCGGCAATGATTAATTTTCTTGATTCTTGCTTATAATATCTTAATATTTCTTATTAAATCTTGGTATGTTTACAATACTAATTGAATATTCATTATGTATTGATTTTTTTTATAAGAAATACAATAATAATAATTTTAGATTTTACTTAGCAAGGTCCACAGGAAAGCACCTTTCATAAATATATTCTGGAACTTTTTTCAATTTTTAAATTATAAAATATACTCCTATAAATTATTGAATATGGTTTTATGATAAAGTTTTAGTTTTTACTTGTTGATTACACGGGCCAACAAAATTTTTGTTGCATTGGTATCAAACACTATTATTATCTATTTTTAATGTAATGATTACAAACATGATGCTGTTTTTTCCTAAATGCTTCCCTGTTTTTGTTATCAAGGTATTACAAAAAATCAAAATTTAGTCTTCATCTCACTGTCATCGTTGTCTATCAGAAGAACCATGTAATTGAAATCTCATTAACTTAGCTGGTGAATATATAAAGAAAATATTACCTAGTCTAACTTTATTCGCAGCACAATTTGAAACACAAACATCATTACAAAAGATGAAATTTATATGAAACTCTTTGCGAGGTAAGAAAACGGTTGCCCGGAAGATACAAAGCTCAATTGTATTTTAGTCAAGCAGGAATTTGCGCTTGAAGCTCTTTCTTTTGTAGACTGTTTCAGGGCAATCTCGTTTAATGTTCCAGCAGTAGTCTGACATCATATGTTTGTCACATCTCTATTGATTAGCGCTCCTATATAAATTTGAGTTCCTGATGGAACCGATCGCCCTGCTCGTTTTTTACTGCCCTTCAGTTCTCAGGAAATTTGACAACACAGTTGTTACATGGGTTTCATTTTTGTCATGGTTTCATGGAAAGGTTTCCATTACTGTCACAAATGAAAGCCATGCTGCCCTTTACTTATTCATTGTTCTGACAAAGTGTTGATCACGTACAAGTGCGCGTATCTGTTGTCCATCAGAAACACCTGCCTTGATCTTCTCGAATGACAAAGCAGCAGGAACCGAGACTATACGTTGGAAGCATTCATTTGAAATTATAAATTTAAAAATAGCAAAGTAAAAATAGTAAAACACAGTAAAAAAAACATTAATAATAAAAGGACCTTCGTGTGGATTGTGCAAAGTAAATGGAATTATATATATCATTAGAAATCATAAAATTTCTAATGATAAAAAAAGGTAATTATACTATACTATATTTTAGCTATGTTTGCCACATTCTCCATAGAAATTAATATTAGAGTTGACAATGTGGAAGCCTAAAGCATTGGCCTGATGATAAATATAATGTCTTTAACGGTCTAATTTTATGTTCAATTTTTATCGACAGATGTAATTTCAAAAGCTTTTTAACAAATTATAATAAATTTATGTTAACAAATTATAATAGTTTGATGTTATTTTAAAGCGAATAAATGTTAACAGCATTCAAATATGACCAATAATTCAATTTATTCAAATAACTTAATGTTTTTAGTGTAATATGAAACATGAAAATAAACAGAACAAGTTCTAAGCTCGACGACATTACAGTGCAATTAACAAATGGATATAATAGTTTATTAAAAGCACTCAAATGCTAGAAAGGTTTTGGGTAATGTAAATAATTCTACGAAAATTTAGTGAATATATTTCAAAGCATTATATATTATTTACTATTCAAAGTTGAAACAAGTGTAGATAGCTGGAAACAACCGGAGTCTTCAGATTTTTGTTACCCGACACGTATAAATATAAATAAAAGTATAGAGATAATGTAAGCAATTAATGAAACCATTTGTAAGGTGATTTTTGGTTTGGTTATTATTTATTATACAAAACTTTCTGTTAAATTGTTCACACTATTATTTTCACTAGACTATTATAAATATGATTAAATTGTAAAAATAACAGCTAAATTATTCCTATTTCCAAAGTTCACAATGGCTTATGCTATAAAATCTCAAGTTTTTAGGATGCGAGTTATTTGGAAAATTAAACAAAGTAAAAATAAGAAGTCTTTTCAACACAGTAGATTTATTTTACTTTCATCGTTAAGCGGCATATCGTAAGTTTTTATTGCCTTGGTTACTTCTTTGAAGTGTTAACATAAAGTGAACTTTCGGATATTGAGCGTTGGAACAAAATGTATCGAATGTCAAATGTTCCAGTATAAAAAGTAAACCTTTCACTATATAAACAAACACTGCATTTCTTTTATTTAAAGTAAATGTAAGTGCTATAGGTATAACTATATAAGGGGTTCTTAACAACCTTTTCTACGTGGACCATTTCGTACAAAGCGGATATTACAACGGACCACAAACATAGAAAATTAATTTACAGGAGTAGCTACTTTAAACAAAAATATCCTGGAACATCTTGTTTTAGCTCTGATAGTTGCAGAAGGACATGTAAACAAAAATCATTCACAAAATAAACGTTAATTAGCAATACTTTCAATAACTATGTGAGTAATTTATAAAAAAAATCATACACAAATTAGCATATTCATTTTTAAATATTTTTTCGACTGTTTATATATTAGTTTTGCAAAGAAGACGGATTACAAGAACATGCTTACATAAGTTATCCCATATGGTTAAGATATTACGCAGTAATCAAGCTTTGAACACATAATTGTATATTTTAAATTATTCTAATTTTGAGTAAAACCTTGTTAGAACACCTATAAACAATATAAAACAAGTTACCTCCAAATAAATAAATAAAATAGCCCCTCAAATCAATATATAGACCACTAGTGGTTCGTAGTGGTCTCGTGGAACCCTTGTTAAGAAATCAAGAACTATATGGCAACTACGCTAGCTTAACATACACACAAAATTAAATAACCAACACAAATTGATATAAAATTTTGAACACAACATTGTTAAAACAACATATTTGATTTAGGTGATTTCCATTTAAGTTGTTTTGATAAAGACGTTTGTTGAAAACGATTTACTGTTTGATGGAGCTATATTGATTACCTAAGGGAATCAATATAGCTCCATCAAACTTTCGATCATTTTATATCTATTAACCTGGTAGATTAGAAAACAGCAAACCTCTTCTAAACAGTTTTAACAGTGAAGTAAAAATTATTAATCACAGATCGAGTTCATACAGATGGTGTTCTTCTCGGTTAATTCTTATGAGGTGCGGTGAAGTTGGGGAAACTCCAAACAGAATGGTAGATTTTTCCTCATTCTTATGTTTTCCTTCTCTTTCTTTGTCTAGACCAGAATATGCTACCCACGAAGCCGAAGGGCAACAGTTGACTGAAGGAAATACATATCACAGTTTCAGCAAAAAAACCCAGACAAAATTACAAGTTACTCCTAAAAATTGAACGAGAAATATGAGGTTATAAGCCTTATCATGATAACAGAACTTGCAGCATCATAGGACCAACATTGTTTGTATTTTAAACATTCTGGATTTTGTTTCAAATTACTTTGTTTTAGGTTCATTAAATCTATCTTTCAATTTAGTATAATTTAATTTCTTATTCAATATTATCAACAGCCATCAAATATTAGTTCTTGGATCTTTAAGGTTATTTTATTAGTTGATGCCTTATTTACTTCATCTTGTTGTTCAATTTCATAAGATTGAAAATATTTGATTGCTTTGAAATAGTTTAGCTTGTAGGAACTCAAGTCACCACTGAAGGAATTGAAGTAACTTGATTTTTTCTTATTTGAACAGCACAGTTTGAGTGGGAATGTTTTTTAAATTTTCTGTTTCAAGATTATTCTTATTTCAACTGTTTATCGTTTTTATGTTTTCAACCTTAAACTAGCAATCACTATTTTATAAAAAATAATGCTTTATTAAGGTTCGTAGTTGGTTTACTAATTCAAATCAGTTTATTTATTCAAACAAATATTTTTAGAGATAAACAATTTATTTCAAACATGCACCAATTTTTTTACGTTGTTGTCGGTATTGTGGTTGATTCGAAAGTCCATAAGTATTAAAGATTAAGATTGTTTTAAAAAGACATTTCTTTCAAAATTAATATTTATTGAGTTATAGGCAAAATATATTTTTTGGACTGTACTTCCACAAGACCTTGAAGTTTTGTATATAATGAGTTACAAACAATCTTTTTGAGCAAAAGTTGTTCATTGTGACCTTCTAGTTAATATTGCCTAGAATAAATTTTGCCAGAAAAAATTATATATATTGAGAATTTTGCAAATGAAATATATTTACTTCACGCGAAATTTTAGTTATCCACGGCTAGTTGTAAAACATATTGGATGATTGTATGTTTGCATTTGGTCGAATGTTATAAATAAACCTCAAAGTTATACATTCAAGCTATAGCTTGTAATACATTAACTTTATTTTTTAAATGTGTTTGTTTTCTTATTATAGTTATCAAGGTGATAAGATGTTATTTTATTGCAAAGTTTCACTTCTTTTTATCTAGAATATCATTGGTTTGAAATCCAAGATACAGTCCCAATAAATTATTATTAGTTAGAAATTTTATACTATAGATGTTTTTATTCATACTCGCATAATATAAATTATGTATGGTTATGAACGTGAGATGATTAATTTTTTAATTAACAATTACAACTTTGTATCATTAATTAATATGTCGGTATTTAGCTATCACTATACGTAATGATCTATGACCAACATTTCTTATATAAACATAAATCATAATTTATGTTAGCAATATAAAGTTATTTTGCAAAATAAAAGTTCATTTCTAAATACATTTTGATGCATATGTATAAGCATTAGTTTATTGTCATTGTAAAACCTCAAAGAAAAAATGTGAAAGACATACAGTAGTTGATGTCCTTTAAACAAAATTTTAGCTATGAGGAAATGTGTTTTCAAAGAATGTTCTGGAATATATAAATTAGCACCAAAACATTAAACTATACATTGAATACATGTCTTAAATTTTTATTGACATTTGTCAGTATGGCAAAAAATATAAAACGTGAGCAATTAAAACTCATGAATGAAGTATTTTTTCCTTTGCTTTACAAACTTCAACTCACGTTCAACAAGTTTATAAAACATCAAATAAAAAGCCTTTATTATCTTGTATTTATTGCCCTCATTTATTTATTGCATTATATTTATTACCTTCACTTATTTGTTTGAAATTTTATTCATTTGCTTTATTTATACACTAGAAGTTATAAATCATTTACTTAGGTATCGTACAAAAAAGTGAACATAAATAATTATTTTTTAATTTTAATATAAAAAACTTTTAAAATTCAGATTCGAATCCATTTTAAAAGTTGATTTTTATTTCATAAGTTTTGATTCTCTTTAAAGTATTCAATGTACCCAATGGCGGCATTCGAACGTTGGTTTGGAAGGCATAAGAATACATGGATCGACAATAGCACACGTGAGGCAGCCCACATTCAAATAACATAGACCTTACCTCACTTGTGCTACTGTTCAATCCACTTGTGGAGTCCACATAAATAGATTGTTTGCTGATTATTTTTTATTTATATTTAAATCCATGTTTAAATGAACAAGGTTCTTTCTTGGTGCAAGGTGTTCTTACCCTTGCTAAGCCAACAGGATCTGTTGTTCATACATGATTGATCGTCCACCTAATTATCAACTAGACCAGTGTCGCTTAACTTCCAAGATGATGAACAGAAGCGTTTTTCGAAAGAAGTTTAGCTGTTAAAGTTTTTTTTAAATATTTTATCTTTAGTTTAATCACAGAATGACATATGTTGTTCTGTGGTTTTATTGATTTAAAGTTAAATTGGACAAAGTGGAGAACAACTAGCACGTTGCGTCGCACGCTGTACAAAAATTGGCGTTTCAATTGGTGTTTAAAATTGACAAGTGTACCAGCTGTACTGGTTTTAATTTGTGTGTGGGCGAGATCTATGGGCATGTTTTGCCTAGTATCCAGCCCTTAAACTCCATTAAAAAAAATAATTTGTGTATTGGTTCGAATACGTGTTTTCGGCCACCGAAAAGCATTTGAGGAGCAAAGTCAGGTTAGGTTTTGTTTGGTGGGTCACGATAATGCTAAACTTTCCTTAAATACTGCAGATCTCGTACAACGTGCGACACGACGTGCTGGTTCTTCTCATCTTTCACCATGAAATTAAATAAATGTAAAATATTTCCATTACAATTTTTTTTTAGTAAAGTGAGTAAAGCAGTTCATATAGGTTGTTGCATTATTTTAATTTACATAAAATGGTTCTAAGATTTTTACTTCATTAGTTTTGTAGTTTTTGTAATAATTTATTTTCTTTTCTATTATCAATAAGCAATTTTTTACTTAAGTTCGTTATTTATACATTTTTAAAATATTATTATTTTCAAATTTAACATATGTATTTTCACTAAAACTCTTGTGCAATTTTCAATTAAAATAATGTATCTTTCTAATAATTGCGATTTTAAAACAATATATTCATCAAAAGTATTGCTTTGTATTATAACAACAAACTTTTTTCCTCGTAAAGATAATCATCAAATTATTATTATATATTTATATTCTACAGTCTTACGTATTAGTCCAGTAGCGAAACCACGGTTTTCGGCTCAAATGTGTTTTTTGGTATATACAATGTTTTATTGTTTTTTCTAGGTGTTTGATGTCTATTGATGATAAATCAAGAGGATGCCAACGTGGCACCCTTGGGGAAATTTTTTTATACGCATTTTAAAAAAAAATGTTTTTCATCCAAATATGACTTTTTTTGAAAACACGATTTTTGGCTCAAGTGTGTTTTTTGGTATATACAATGTTTTATTGTTTTTTTCTAGGTGTTTGATGTCTACTG
>JARUHE010357521.1:0-17862 GCA_031471125.1 Archaeomysis grebnitzkii
TGAGTATCGCGAATAAAGATTTTTTTTGAGACATGTTTTATTAAAAATAATTGAATATTTGCAATTTATTATGTTACTTTTGGCCTTTTCCAGTTTTCTTAATAACTGTTTTTGTTTATTAAGCATTCTTAAGCTCTTCCCCCCATTAGTGTATTAGTTTATAACATCTAGTCGTTATTGTAGCAATATTAACGTCTGTATATTTATATCTGATAACCATTGTATTAATTAACTCCCCTTATGAACATGCAAGATGACTCTAGCGAAACTCGATAAGGAAACAATAAGCAATCAAAATGATGTTTGTCAACCTTATTTTTAAATTGCCTAATAACCAAAAACAGTTATTAAGAAAACTTGAAAAGGCCAAAAGAAAATTAATAAATTGCAAATATGCAATAATTTTTATCAAAACGACTCAAAAAGAAAATCTTTATCCGCGATATACAAATATATATATCTATATATATATCAGGGTTGCCACTCCTTCAAAAAAGGTGAAGGAATGAAGGATGCATAATTTATATTAATATGGGGGATGTTTTATGCTGCTGAGCCCCAGAAATATTTATCAATATAACTAGACATTCCTTTAAGAACTAGAATTATAATACATATTAGGAAAAGAAAAGTCAGACTTTATAACAATTTAAACCAAAAATAAATTTCAACAAAATTTCAACAAAATGGCTTGCATTATAGATCACAGTTCAAAGCACTTAAATTGAATTAATTATATACTAATTATATTTAGTAAGCTATTCAAATCTGTTTTTCAAACAGGTATTATTAAAAATTAGATTAATTATTAACATGAAATTTATATAACTAAGTTCATTATAAATATCACTTATATTTAGTACTTTTGTATCACAGTTCATTTAAACATCAAATGTACCTTATTAAAAGCTTGCAATAACATTTCATGTAGCAAATATACATAATCCAGTTCGTCAAATAAAAATTTCTTATTTTTAATTTCATTTAACTGTTTTCTTTTTATCAATCAACTACTCAGACTCTTCATTTTTTTAATTTTGAGTCATTAAATTGTTTTTTCTCTAAATGTATTTTTTCTCGGGAGATATACTTCTTCAATTTTTGATTTTTTTTTCAAATATGTCTTGTGCTTCTTTATAATTACATTGCCTTTAGCTCACTTACTTTTATCATTTCCTCTTGTTGTTCAATCTTATTTTCTTTAATTGTAATGGATTTCTTCTTCTTATTTTGTTGGTTGTCAATGTCTCCCATTAATCTTTTCTATTTTGTATTGATTTGTCCTCATTAAAGCGTTCATTATATTTTGAATGAGATGCCTTGATGTTGAACATCATTGAATCTTGACTTATATTAAAAATAAAACTGGTACAATATTTGTTTGTCTGCAAAAAAAATTTTGTTATAACCACTTTACAATATGAACCTCAAGTTTTTTTCTTTTATTAGAGATAATATTTGGCTCAATAATGTTGCAATGTCCCCATTTGCTTCTTTAATGGATAAACAAATTTTAACCACTTTTGTTATTGTTGGATATTTAAAATCTTGCATTTTAACCACAAATTTAACCACAAATCTTAACCACTTTTGATATTTAAAATGTTGCATTTCAAAAATTTGATTCCAACAGTGGTCGATTGAAAGGTTTTGTTATTAAAATCTTTATAATAACTGATTGGGATGTCCTCCAAAATTATTTGTTTCCATTCAATGTTTAATTTATCTACTGTAGTTCCATCGATTTTAATTCAGAGGTTGGTGGCATGTACTTGCACTTTTCAAGGTCATCTTGCCTCCTTCTCAGGATCTCCTATCAGGATTTAAGAACCTTAAATCTGCAAGAAATGTTTTTTAAAGATAAATTATTGATTAAATAATCACCGAATTTCATAAAAAAATATTTTTATTCCAGACAAAATGGTGTTTTTCTTGTTCAGAGAATTTACATACATTTCTAATAGAGATTTCCTCAAGGGGTAGTTGATTATCCTTCTCTTTGTATTCAAAATTAATGAGTTCATAATTTGTTTTCATGTTTTTAGTTTAATTAAATGTACTTCGTGAGACAACAATTTGTTTGTCGTATAATAGATGTATTGTTGGCTCTGACTTTTGAATAATTCAATAATTATTGTTGTAAACCCAAAAATAAAAAAATGTTTACTCTACTTTTGAAAAAAAAACAAGTCCAAAAACAGCATAAAAACGGAGTGATTTCAATAAATTAAAGTTTTACAGAACATTTGATTGAACATGGATCATTTATATTGTATATATCTTTCATTTATGTTCAATAAGTACTGCTGTAAAACCAAAACAAAACCAAAAACAAGTCCACAAATTCTTAACAACAATCAAGAGTAACTCATCGAATGGTACCTCATGTTTCCACTAATAAACACTCATAAAATGTTGTTTATATTTATATATCAATCAATTTATATTAAATAAATAAAAGTTTAAAGAAAGTAAAATAAATTTCAGATCAAAATTTTCGAAGTACAAAAACTTCCTTCACCTTCTCTTTCACTTCTTTATTTGAAGGACAAATTGCAAAAGTGAAGGAGATTGAAGGAGATTGAAGGAGATTGAAGGAGAATGGCAACCCTGCAATAACGTCCATGCAAAAACTGTAAAATTAGGTGAATGTCGTTTCTATATAAATATAAATGAGTGGTAAATAGTCATTTAAATCATCGTTTGCAACCTCTGTTCCTACCCAGTCGGAAATTATCGTCGTATCAACTGTAAAACAAGATACTTTAGAGCCGAGGCATAGTCGATTTAAACATTTTGAATACCTTGTGAGTACCATTTAAGTACCTTTTAAGATATAAATGTCCGGAATTGGAAAAATTTACGACACTAAATTGATCTAACTGTTTATGTATTTTTTGATACTCAACTCGATTCAAAAGTATGCCAATAAGCAGAAAAATCAATCAAAAACTACTGTTTATTTCATCGTCGAGTTTTGACAGATAACGGTAAAAAAAATATCATGATAAATTCAGATGTTAATCGAGCAATATTTCGAGATCAAAAACTAATCTAAAAATCTTCATTGTTAAGTTGGAGATCAAAAACAGCACTAACACAACACTAAATGGATAATTAATATCAAAACAGGTGGAAAACTCGACTATAATTTCCGACTGGGTATAAATGCAAACGTATTTTTTATTTCAAATATATGTGCACATTAAATGATAAAATATATAAAATAATATAATATATTTTAAAAAAAACAATGAATTAAAAAAAAAAAGTTTATAACAATAAAGTTAGTATATTGTTTTTTTTTCAATAAATTTGCCTATAAATAAATCGCGCAAAACGTATATGAAAATTCAAAACCATACGTTTCTTATAATTTTTTTTCTCATAATTCAAGTTGATTGTATATCAATTATAAATATACTTTTAAGATAACTTTAAAACTAAATTATAAATAAAACGTATATATGGCTTTGATACTGTATTGACAATTAAATTTTGAAAATGTAACAGAAGTTTAACTGTCAAAAACATAAACATGTGACGGTTGTAAAAATTTTTGTGTAAACAAGTTAGACATTACATTTCACTGTTCTCGGTTCAATAATATTTAGTAGTTCAGCCTTTGAAAAGAGTGGTGAATTCCATCACCTAAGTAAGTGTTAAACACATTTAATTCCATTTAATTAAATCTAATTTAAGTGAATACATTTGAAATCATTAAAATTTCCTGAACTAACATTAAACAAATAATTAAATTAAGGAAAACTATCAAATTTTTACATATTTTTTTCCCAACATTTGAATGATTACTTTATTTTTAATTGATACATTTGCTAAGCAATATGACAGTTTATACATTATAAACAGGCTGATAGGCAAATCAGATAAGATAGTTTAAAACATTTATATATATTATAGATAAGACATTAATTAAAACATTTTGTATATTTCATAAAAAAATATTGATAAGTTAAAATTGTATAACAAAACAAAACAATTATATTGCATTCATGAAAATTAAATTTCACCACGTGCTAAAACATTTAAATACAACTAATATTGATTTATATACAAATTATGTTTAAAGTATTGGGAAATATCAACCAATATACTGTAACGGTGTCCATAAAAGTTAAAAGTTTGTGTCTGTGCGTGTGCATGTGAGTGTGTGTGTGTGTGTGTGTGCGTGTGTGTGTAGGTGGGTGTGTGCATGTGCGTGTGCATTGTGTCTAGGCGTACGTGTGCAAGTATATAAGTATTAACGATTGCATGGATGTGTGTATGTGGATGTTTTAGTGAAAAAAATAAACTAAAATTGTGTAGATGTGCAACAAGTTTTGACATTAATACAAACACACACATCAACTACATGCGAGCATTGGTTAATCAAAAAATATGAAGTTTAATAATATTTTCTAAATAAAAAAAATCATTAATTAAAAATATTACGTACTTAAATAAAACTGTAGTAGAACCTTTATATCATTGTATGTACGAAACCACCATTAATTTAACTGAATTAGCACACGCGAATATTTTTGCACCTGTTAATAGCTCAAAACATAAGCATGCTCGCCCATATAAATGTATATTTGTTTTTTGAGGCCGTAATTAAGCGAACAAATTATAATTAGCAAAGTTATTTGGATGCATTTCGAGTTGAATTTCTGAGGCCACGATCCATTAACACAACAATTATCTTTTGCTTCTAATTAAACGAACAAATTTAATTAGGAATCATATTGTGTGTTGGATGAATTATCTTGAGGAACGGCGCAATAAGCTTGCAGAGTAATTATGGATATCCAGTTTGATTTTAATATTAATTTGTTTTAATTTTAATAACTTAAATGAAACAAATATCTATGCTAATTTTATGTTATTGTTTTATGCTAAATTTCTCTCATCTTTATTAATTGTATTTTTAATATTTATAAATTAAATATTTACGCTCAAGTTATTCTAATTTGCAGTTTTATTACTTTCATTATTACAGTTTTTTTCAGTAAAATGTCTGAAAACACCTTAACATTTTTAGGTAATGATAACAATGACTGTATAGTAGTTCTAGAACAAGTTTTTCATACTCTAAAAATATATATATTGTTTTGTATAGTTTATGTTTATATTACAGCTAACATTCATGATTTTTTTCACTATTTAACTTATGAGAAAGAAGAATAAACAATTGTGTTTGCATTCAAATGGTTAGACATTCTTTTAAGAAATGTGAGCATACAAATATTGTGTAATAAATATAATAAATAATACATAAATAATAAATAAGTAACACATATATAATAAATAAGTACAAATAAACAATAATTAAATAGAAAATAAATGAATAATAAATTAATAATAAATAAATAATAAATGAATAATAAATAAATAATAAATAAATAATGTACATAGAAAATAAAAATAATGTATCCATTAGTTGTTGTTATATTACACTATTAATGAAATACAGTCGTGCTTAGAAAATTAATGAAATTCAAACTTTAGAGTTTAATTATAAAACTGTATTATTGTAAGAAGAAAACAAAAAACATTTAAAATATTTATACGAAAAACGTAAACTAAGTTTATGAAAATTTAATTGCCACCTCCTTTGTTCAATACAAATGACGGACATTGAACTATAATTAGTTTAAAAAATAAATTTCAATAAAATAACCTACATTCAAAGAATATTACTGACTTCAGAAAAATCAAATCAGCCACACTATTAAAACCGTCTGAATAAAGTGACAATTAAAAGCTGAAAAATATCTTGATGTACAAATGAAAAGGGAAAGAAAAAACGATTTGTGTATTTCTGAGCACAGAGCTTTATGAAATTGCTAACTAAAGCGTCTAGATTGAAATAGTAAAATCTTCATTTTTTAATCCCCCAATCACGCCGTTCTAAGGTTTACAAATCTGCGAATTCTTCAGCGTAGTTTTAAGGTTTATTTCCACGAGCTGCGTTCGGACATGCGAAATGTTTACAGACAAATCTCTTTTTTTCATTAAGCTTCACACCTCGAGGACTTTTTTGTACTGGCTATGAAAAACAAGTATATTGCAAATATTCGGCTATATATATCCTATTTTTCTTATTTGCACAGGTTGGGGATTTTTTTTCTATCGGCTATGAATATTATTGAGTTAGTTATTCAAATCATAGATTTAATATTCCAAAAAATTTTGTGTGATCTTTTTCTCAATAATAGACTGAAAATATGTTTTAATTATTTTCTATTTGTAAAATTCGATGTGCCTCCATCTTTTAATTAAAATGATGTTAAAAATAACACTTATCAAATATCAAGGTAATACAAATAAAATTTTGCCTTCGCCTTTACTGCATCAATTTTTAGGGTCGCGGAAGCACATATCCTAGGCGCATATGTTACCCAGACTGACCTATACTCGCTAGATACATATGCGTATGTGCGTCATATAATCTTCCCCGTCCGCAACACATGCGAGTATCTGAATCTTGAAAAAAGTTCGGATTCTAAAAAATAAGCATTTGAATAAATAAATTGCATAATTAACAATAATTAAATTATTTATAATAATTCTCTTTGATAATTACGAACATAAATTATAGATAATTGTGTTAAAAATTAATAGAAAATGACAGCTACGTCCAATAGGCTCTTGTAACGAATTTAGTTTATTAGTTAACATAATTGATTTATAATTATTTGATTAATTGTTTAATTAGTTATAATTAGCATACAAAGAAATTCTATAAAAATGTTGTATATTTGTTATCAAACCTGACTTAACTTCTTATCAATTATATTTCTTTCATAAATTTGTATTTAAATTTATTTTTGTTTTATTTTTTTTATTTTTTAAATAACAAAATTGTTAACGTTGGTTTACATTGATCATTGTGCAAAAAAGCTATACATAGATGTAGACTTTCCCTCGTTTTTGTCGTTGTCATTGTTATTGGCATTGTCTATGAACATTAAATTTTGTTTTATTGGAAGTTCAACATTTTTTTTGAAAAAAAATATTTATTATAACCTTATAAATAATATAACTATGTGTTTTTTTCGAAATCTAATATATTTTGAGTTTGACAAATGAGTAGTTTTAAACTTAAAAATTATTGCCATAAATGTTTATTTTTTATTTTATTATACAGCAAAGTTTATTTAACAAAAGTTCTTCGTTATAATACTTTAGTCAGTTTGTACTTAGAAAAAATTCTGGAAAAAATATTTATTGAGATTTCAGTCTATACTAACCTACTTATTTACTTCACACTGGCTAGTCACTCCTATGGCTAAGGGTTAATTAAACCAAAAACTCCTGACATGTCTAATATATAAAAAAAAACATTTTTGACAGAACAGACTAGTCCTTCAGGCTCTACCTTAGAATCTCACATACGTTGTTCTATTTCAAATACGCTTTCCACTAAACCTTCAAAGAAAAATCTCCGTTAGCCACAAATTGAAAATTTCTTAAAAAGTTTGTGTATTAAAAAGTACGAGTAAATTCTACGCATTAAAAGCTGTGTTTTTATGTTAAAACAGTTTCTAAAATGTTCAATTTTGTAAAACAATTCTATATATTACTGTATAGCCTTTTTTTCATCTGTGTATAATAAACATATATTTTAAGCCTTCAAAAATTGTTTTGGGTTAATCATGAACTTGATGATAAATTGACTAAGTCCAAGAATTCCTAATATGTCTGTTGCTTCAACAAGTATAAATTTTAGGTAAAAATGACCTTCAGGCATTTTACCTTAGAATCTCCTGTTCATTCATTTATTTTAAATAAACTTTTCTCTGAACCTTCAAATAAAATCTCGGTTAACCATTAGTTTCAAGTTTTTATAAAATAGGTCATTTATAGAAGCTGTTTTTTCAAACAGTGCATAATAATAAGGACAAATTATATTAGTTACCATTATTTGCAATGTTTAGTATTAGTATTGTTATTATTACTGTCTATTGTTATTGCAATTAATGTAAATTTAATAATAATGGCAATCGTTGTATTTGTTCTACCATAGACGAAACAAATAAATTATATAATTAAACTTAAACTAATTTGAGTGAATTTGAAATAACCCGATTAAATTAACATTATTATTATTATTTATACATTTAATTATACAATAATTTTAATAATGATTCATTAATTTATAAATAGATATATTATCTTTATTTCATTATGTATGACATAATTACTATGGTTCATTGTTACAAACATCATTTCAGTAATTATTTTTGATATAATTATTATTAATTTGATATTATTACTCTACTGACTACATTTGTGAATTAATTTAACTTTTTAAACCCAGATCATTTTTGTTTTTAATTTATTTGGATCTTTTTTTATATTTTTTAGTTTAATGAAATTTAAACTTTAAAATTTGTTTCATTAAACTGATTACATATAACGACTGATAACTTAACATACTATTATTAACCTTAAAATCGTCCAATCAGCGAGTGAGCAAATATTTTTAAAACATTGAAATAACGTTCGGTTTTTATAATTCAAATTAAAATGCTTTCAAATCTATATATAAAAATAAAATAAATGATATCAGTTAATGTATGGTTTTATGGAAGATTGTCGCACAGGTTTTTCTTTCACCATAAAATAAAATTACTATGTTAAAGATAAACATTTATCAAGTCTTGCAAATATTGTGAGTTCAAGTCGCAACATTTTTTTCAGTCAGTTTTGAAATGTATTTTTTTAACTACTTGGGTGATTTATTTTTTTTTCAAATAGCTCTGATATATATAATTCTAAAGAAATGAATAGTCATAAGTTATCAAGTAAGCAATTATAGACCATGGGATTAGGATGAATTATATTATTTAATATATTTAAGAGATATTTATAAAATGTTTCACCGAAAGCAAATTGAAGAGAAAAATACGACCGTATTGATTTTTTTGAGGAACGTAGACTTGTTTCTTTTTTTTTAAGTTATTAAAAATTCGAGAAGACATAGTTTTGTTTATTTTTTATGAAAATATATATTCAATAAATTATTTTTTTCATTAAAAAAAATATTCAAGATAAAATTTGGCTTAACATTTTTAAATTCTGAGATGATAAACATTATCCAATACAGAATATTCATAATTTGTCTAAGGGTACAAAGAAATATTTGTTAGTTTTCACAATCCTAATCATAGTATTATTTTATTCATTAATCCTACATTTATCAATAGAAACACATTAACTTATTTAAAATACAGAAAAATTATTTAATTCGGTAAATAGTAATTGTTGTATACACAATAAATCAGGAGTAAATGTTATGCATTAAAAATTGTGTTTTTATGTTCAAAAAAAAGCTATATAATAACATATTAACACTTCCCTCTCATTTTGTGTCAATAAAATAATCTCTAAGTCTTCAAATAAAAAATCTTGGTTGACGATTAATGTGATGATAAATTTCTAAGAAATCCCTAAAACGTCTATTATTTAACTAAATTTACATTTTGGCAAAAAAATCCTTTAGGTATTCTAATTTAAAATTTCCAGTTCTTTCATTTGTTTTAAATAAACTTTACTCTAAACCTTCAACCAAAAACTCGTTAGAGTTAGTTGGAGTTTAGAAATCAGTAATTTAATCAAATGCTTCCTGAAAGAGATGTGACTTTAGGTATCTTTTAAAAGCAATATATTCCAGATGACAAGAGCGGATATGAGAATGTACTTTTCCAAGGTTCAAATTCACCCTTGGAACCTTCAAGAGTTGCAAGTCACTTGATAACATTAATATACAAGAAATTCCCATCATTAGTTGTAACCTGTTTCTCCAATGTTCATACACTTAGCTATGGATGCCTTTTATATGGTGTCCATCCTACACGTACTCTTTTACGATTGACATGTTTGAGTTAGTATTTCGTCGTTGTCATCGCCGTTGGCTAGCGTTAGCATCTAATAGGAAATTCAATAATAATTTGTTTTTTATTTTGTGATATCTTATCGACCAAATGTTATAGATGATGGCCTCAGTAATCATTTTGGTGAAGTCTTGTTTTCAAAAAGAAGTTTTTCCTCTAAAACTAATATGAACAGTATTTTAATGATCTAAGATAATATTATTCGAACACTTTATTATTATTTTCATGTATATGACAGTCCTTCGGTGACCATGTTTTTTGGCATCATTATCGAGCGTGTGACCAAACGGAGTGAGGCAAACTCTACATGTTTAGTTTGTATTTTTGTCTTTGTCGTTGTCCGGACTAAGTTTTTTTATTATTGACTTTAGAGCAATGTTTGTTTAAAATATAATGTAGAGCTTTTAATTCTATTTTTTATTCAAAAGTTTTTATTTCTAAAATATATAATGTTGTCAAGCTTGTGAACAACGTGAACAAAGTCTACATATGTGGTTTGAAATTTTGATGTTATCGATCTCGTTATTGTTGTCCGATTACAGTTTTTATTATTGATTTTAAAGCAATTTTTGTTCAAAATAAAATTTTAGGGTTTTTAATTCCGATTGTTTTTCATTAAGGGTTTTGTTTCTAAAATTTACATTTTTTGGGTGTTTTATTTTTAATGAAAATTCTACTTTTTATTTTATTTTACATTAGAATAAAACGAAAAACTATACATTTTTTATAGGATATGAAAATATTCGTTGTCGTCTTATGGTTGAAGTTTATTGCTATTAACATCAAAGCAATCTTTGTTTAAAACAAGTTTAGGACATTCAGTTCTATTTTTTTCATTAGAGTTTTTGCGTTTTTTTGTTAGAAGTATATTTTGAGAGAGTTAACTAAAACCAAAACTTTGTTTATAGTTTTTTTTGTTTTTTTATTTTAAGACAATGCTTACTGAAAATGAAATAAATAACTATTAGTTTTGGCAACCCTTATTATAAAGAAATTTTACAATTTTTTTTTCAAATCAATAACTTTGTTATGTGGTTTTTTTACAAGAATGCTTACTGGAAATAAAATTAAGAACTGTAAATTTTTCATAATTTTGACTAAATATAATTTTTACAAAAATGTATATGCAGTGGATTAATAGCTATTGTTAGGAGTATTTTTTTACAAGGCTACCCAAGTCAAAATTTTATTTATAGTTTTTTGATCTTAAAAGATTGTTTACTTAGAATAAAATGAACTATTTATCATCAAAACATTTTACTGAAACGCGAGATATATTTGCCTGCCCTAGTTTAAATAACATATTTATTCATTTTAAAAAAATAACTGTGTATTATTGAATTTACAGGAGTGTTTACCTAGGATACGTTGAGGAAATATACATTCCCAACAACTTTTATCAAAAAAAAATATTGTACACAAATTTATATTTTTTTCTTAAATAACAGCTTTTCATAATTTTAAAGCAATCTTTACTCATAATGAAATGAATAATTACTAATTCTGAACAACCTTTACTATGAATTGTTTTTACTTAAAACAACGTTTTTTGAAAGTATATATTTTTTCAGGAGTTTTCCGACCCTGATATTCTGGGTCCACAAAAAACAAACTTTGTTTATAACTTTTCTTTGAAAGAACGTTTACTTAGAGTGAAATGTTGTTAACCAACATCAACGTTTGGATTAATTTGTTTGCTTTCACTTCATATGAATGTTTATTTACGATGAAATCAAGAACTATTGATCATCATAATTATTACTGAACATGTGAGATTTTTTCCATTTATATAAAAAATATTTATTTTGGTTTATGGATGACCTGTTATATTTTTTAAACCCTTCTATTGTATAATTATTCTGCTGGTCTCTTGCATCACATCAAACTCACCGACTTTATTATATTGCACACCTCAATGTCTACTGCACATTCATACAGTGAATGTGTGTCGGACCTACACTGGTTTCTCACCGAGAAAGAAATTGCCAAGGTGGTGGCCAGTAAATAAATTTGATCGCCTATGTATCTCCACATTTCATTCAATAGTCACACACAATTTGTCCACCTTCACAAACGCATTGTTCGTCATTATTTGTTCCACCTCCAACCCACCTTACCTTCTCTCCAAACCTACTTCATAGATGTACGATATTGCCCATTTGTCAAACCTGTTTGTCAAGCGTACCTGTCATTATGTTCACATTCTTTGTTAATTGTGTCTATGAAGGACCACCAAGCTCACACACTAAGGCTTATTTTTAAAAAGCAACTATAGTATAGATAAATTATTATGAATATAAATTTATGGTTTTAAAGGGATACTATCAAAGGGTTTCAAGACTTTCGTTAACTTAATATTAAATGCAATGATATATGAATAGTTCTTAAATTTAATTAATTGCTTGTAAAAATGTTGATGAATGGAGTAAAACTGGACCACCTAAAATTGTTAAAATTAATTTTATTGATAATACCAACAAATAAATTGGTAATTCCTACATTAGATATAAGTGTCAGATATGAAATGATAATAATAAAGAATAAATCTAGCAATCTATTAAATAATCATCCAGTTATATCATAAATAATTACTTGTTGAAGGTTCAATAAATATAAATATTATTGCTGATTATTTATTAACAATATTTTCGATTATTTCCTATTAGATAAATTGACTGCCTAAATAACCAAATAAATTAGGCGGAGCGATCACTGACTCCAGAGAGTTATGATTAAAAGTTCACTTTAGAAAGACTTTTTTTCGGATTTCGTTCAATTATCATCAATTTATTGACGTTTTTTAATTCAATAATGACTTTTGTTTAAGCTCAAATAGTTACACAGATTTTTTTGCATTTAGGAAATTTAAATGACGTTATTTTAAATTAGATACAATTATTGAAATGCATTCGTCTTTTTTACTTAGTATTAATTTTATGTTCTATTAAAGACACACATGCACACATTCACTCACACACACACATTCACGCACGCATACACACATTCACGCACGCACACACACACGCACACGCACCCACACACGCATGCACCCACACACACACCCACACACGCATGCACACACATACACATGCACACTCGTGCACACGCACACTCACTTCACAGATTTTTTGACAGCTGGTTTTTACTCCCAACTATTTTATAAAATGTTATGTGAAATTTTATATTACAAAAAATGATAATTTGAACTTTTCCCTGCTATCAAGGCCAAACCTTATTGCGTGACATGGACATTTAAGCGGTAAATGTGCTATGCATCCAGATCCTAGAACGTTATTAACTTGTCGGTGAGTAATCTAGAAGTATTGTTAAATCCAATAAAATAATAGTATTAATATCTTAGATTTTATAACACAATCTTTGAGCATACAAACTATTTGTTGATTGTTATTTTCGCTTGTTGTGAATGAATATATTGTAAATTTTCCAAAACGTATTTTAATATGAAGTTACATTTTAATCAAAATTTTAAATATGAAATTAAGCTTCGTTTAAAACATTTGATGAACAAATAACAAATAATATTTTAGTAGTGTGCAAGCTAAATATTTATTTTAAATAACGTTTATACATAAAATGTTTTGTTATCTTCATTTGGCCATTTGATACCATTGAATTATGGCTGTCTTAACGAAAGTAAATTACTATGTCTATGTAAGGAATTGTTTAACATTTTTCAAAGTTTAGACCTATTTAGTGTTTTTTGTGTATGCAAATTTATCATCAACACGTAGTCTTATTAAGCTGTTTCCAAACCAGCTTCTATAAATGATCTCTGATTGTTGGTGCTGTTATTGGGGATCTTGAGGATATTGAGGCAGAGGATGATTTGTGGACTAACTAAATTTTGTCATTTTTCAAAATAATACAAAAAAAGGAAAATAAACAACATAACATTCTACACTGGTGTTACTAAAGATTGTTTTTGTGATAACAGTATTCACTTATTAAAATATACGTTTTATAAGAAGGTTTATATTCATGGTTAACTAAAGATTTCAGTTGACAATTTATTTACAACAGGCGATTTAGGGATTTTTTTTGCAGAAAAATTGTATTTCTTTACATAATAGACTTTTTTAGAAGTTTCTACACTTTGAGTTGTGTCATCAAATTCACAGTTAAGCAAGAAATATATTTGTAGATTTAGATATTATTTTAATTAATTAATTAATCAAATTAATAGTTAAGCAATAAATATATTTGTAGATTTAGATATTAATTTAATCGAATTAAATGAAGGACATTTATTAATTAAATACTAATACATATGATTGTATAAAACAATTACATAAATTTAGAAACTTTTTTAATATAAAAACACGACTTCTAATGCGAAGCATTTCCTCTAGTTGTTATTAAAAACTAAAACATTTCTAAGAAGTATTCCGTATATTTTTAGCTGAAAATGTTTTAAGAACTGAAATCGATACTGAATGAAACTAGTCTGTCTTAAAACTGTTCTTATATCTTCTTCTCTCGTTACTGTACACTTCGTATTTTCCTTTTACTATACATTCATTCTATATTTTACTGTATACTTATTTTTTACTTTGATGTACACTTGTTCTGCATTTTACTGTACATTTATTAGTATTTTACTGTACACTTATTCTTTATTTTGTTGTATGCTTATTTTTTACTTTGATGTACACTTGTTCTGCATTTTACTGTACACTTATTAGTATTTTACTGTACACTTATTCTTTATTTTTTTGTATGCTTATTTTTTTACTTTGATGTACACTTGTTCTGCATTTTACTATACACTTAAATATTTTAATGTACACTTGTTCTTTATTTTTTTGTATGCTTATTCTGCATTTTGATCTACATCACTTTTATTTTACTTGCTCATTTATGTTTTTTTTAAAGTGGAGTAATAGTAAATAAAAGTTTATTTTAGTTTTAGCAAGTACGAGGAAATTCGTAAACGAATTAAGGCTGTGACCAAGTAATTATACTTGTTTAAGTATAACCTATTATTTCAACAAATATTCATTTTACAAAAAAAATATCCATGACAATTTTGTTCAGAATCATATATAAAGCCATTCCTGTTAAATAAAAATTTATGTAAAACAAAAACTTAGCAAAATTTAAAAAATATATATATTTTTAAAATTGTGGTTAGCCAAGATTTCATTAGAAAAAAAAGTTTTTTCCATAATTCAACTAAGTGATAGCTAACCAACATTTAAAAAAAATGTGAAAAAAATGCTCATCCGCCGCCTTTACATTCTCTGCAACGACTTATAGAGGCTTGACTTTGTCACAGCCTAATAATATTGAAAAAATGTGATCGCCATTATGACGTGAATGATGAAATCAAATCTACAAAAACTTTCAATAGCTGAAATTTTAACGAAAATAATTCGTTTTGTTTTAGTCAATAAAAGTGAAATCCAAAATAGGAATCATCATTGATTATACCTGCAAAAAAATAATTAAAAATTCTATCATTCTAAAACAAATTTTGGTCTATTAAATTTACCAAATTTTTCTTGCTCTATTATTTTAATTTACAAATAAATTTTAGTGTTATTATTTCATTTTATTAAATATGTGAAACTTTGGAACAGTCGTAAATAATGAATAAATTTTTCCTCTATACTCTTGAATACAATTTCCATCTCAATAAAGTTTATTAAACGTTTATTTAATATAATATAATACCCAAAGATTCAAATGTTTTTTGAGAAGTACGTGTTTATGAAAATAAGTATTTAATTAGATAATTAGGTATGTCCTTATTTCAATACAAATACAAAAGGAAAACATGATTACGAATTCAACAACACATGAAACAATTTCATAATTATGTTAAAAATAATAAAATATGAAAGACAATCAGAACATAACAATAAGTTAACAGTGACTCAAATATTTGAATGTCCTTAAACAAAAAAAATATACAAAAAATTGTATTTATAATTAATTGAATTCAGTTCATGTCTATTAATACTAAATTTGGCTGCAAAAACAGTCTTCAATATTATTACATATGTTTATACTTATTTAATATAATATGGATTCATATTCTATATGCAAATTACTTATACAGAATAGTATAATATAAATATTATTTCTAATCCAATATTATTAAAGATAACAAGATTATTAAAAGCAGTAATTTCACCATTATTTAAAGTGCTAATTGCTCAATATTAGACGTCCAATTATTAATTGGTTTCAATTATTTTGAAATGGACTCTCATGATCCAGTTTAATTGTTATTTATTCTATTCTACTTTTAACATTAGACTATATTACTTATTTTCTAATGGCTAATTTGTGTAATAAATATATACAGTTAAAACAACTATTTCTCGTTTGACATTGTTTCATGTTTCTGTTTAATTTAAATTATTACTAATTTTAAGGATTACGATTACTTTTAGCGACTCTTATTAATGAAATTACACTAAATGAACTCCCTTTACCCTCATGTTTGCTGCTGGCTTAGATCCAATTTCTATATAGTGAATCGTCAATCAAACAAACGAGTTTTATTTGTGTTTAGTCATTTCTTATTATCTCTTTATTATTTAATAATTTTTTAATTATTCAAATTTAGATTCTTGTTTTTTATAGATCAGCTCTACATGTCTCACAGCTTCGTTAATTTTACAATGTTCAAAATGTTTGCAAGTTTACTTCCAAAGAGTCATCACAATGTACAGCTGGTGCTCCTCAAACCAGACAGACAACTTTTTTTAACATTTTCAATCTTATTTCATCATTTTTAAAGAATTAAATTCCATCAATTTTTGATTATTTGTAATGGGTTTTTTTCGGTTAAATTAAATAGTATTTGTTTTCCTGTTTGAATTATTTTTTCATCAAACGTATAATTACATCTATCATTGAATTGAGTGTCAGTGTTCAAAAATGTTCTTTAATTAATCTTCGCTGGCAGGTCTATAATAATTTTGAGTACATTTATGTATCTTGTATCAAGTTTTTTTGTGTTAGCACCGGTTATTTTTAAGACCAATGAACAATTTGAAGATTTACTCTACAATATGAGAGTAAAGGTTTCAAGTTGCAAGCAATATTTACAAGAAACGACAGCATCTGCTGGCATATTAAAATTGAAATAAAAAAGTTTGCATTATTTAACAAAAATATTTGCCACTATAAAGCATTATAGTATTTCTTTTTGAAAGATGTGGATTGGTTCTTATATTTACCAGTATGAGACTTTTGAGGAATATACATTTGTTTCTTCGACCCGTATGAAATATTTCAACCAGTCTGTAGTATGGTAGCTCAAACGAGAGATATGCACGATTTTTGCAAGAATTTGCACGAATTCCGTAAGACATGTTTGCAGAAATGTTATCCTAATCGCTAGACAATTAACTTATGATTTTGGTGTTCAATAAACATTGGATACCTTTGAAACACATTTTTACAACACAAAACTACTAAATGTATATGATACATCCAGATATAAACATATACATATACATATTTACATACATGTAGACATACACAACTACACGTATACACGCAGTAACGGACAAGAAAAAGGCACACAACATACAAACAAACAAACAAACATACAACAAACAAACAAACAAACAAACAAACATACTCAGTCCATAAATTCACCCACACACAAGTATAAACCCATACATATACACATGCATACGCACACATACACACAGACACACAAGAACGCATTCACATATACACACACACGCATAAACACATACACATACATACACACACATATACACATATATACACACATACACATACACACATATACACAAACACGAACACAGACATACAACACATACACAAGGACGCATTCACACATGCACACCCACGCATAAGCACATGCACACACATACACATATACACACACACACACATACACCTACGCACACATACACCTCCGCACACATACACATATATCCATGCACACACACACAAT